>LIEC01011804.1:0-37076 GCA_001925005.1 Drosera capensis
CCCCCCCTTCGACTCATCATCATTCCTTTCTTCATTCTCCTCCTCCTTTGATTCATTGACTTTCTCCAATTAATCATTTTTCTCTTCATCCTCCTCCGCCTATTCATCGTCTTTCCTATCTTTGTTATTTCTTTGCTCGTCCTTCTCCTCCTCTGATTCCTCATCTTTTGATTCACTTTCTGTTCTTTTTTTAATTACTGGAGTTCAAGCCTACCAAAAAATAAAAAAATAAGAGATGAAAGAATGAAATTGTGAGTAGCAGTTCATATGTTTAAAATTTTAGTGCATAACATACAAATACCACAGTTCATATGTAGAAATACATAGTTCACAGAGAAAAAGATTACAGTTCATATATACATCTATTACAGTTCATAGAAAACAATGATGCAGTCCATATATCTTGTAACACAATTCACAAAGAGAAACAAATATACAATTCATTTATGCAAATAACCAGTTCACAAAGAGAGTAAGAGACAGTGCAAATGCTATTTAATTTGTCTGTTGTGATGGAGGTGTTTCACTCAACAATTGTTCCCTCTCATCGCTGCTCGGATTCACTCATATGATTTCATGTACCTTGATTTGAGACAGTAACTCCATCATGACCTCAGACGAAGACGAAGCATTCTTGTCATGTCAACGGAACATCCTCAGAATGTCCACATGATTCGTCGGTTTCAATATAATATTCTCGAGATGATCGTACACCCATACCCACATACATTTTTGATAAGTAAATGATTAAAAAAATGATAAATTAATAATTAATCATTATTTATAATATTCAGAATGAAAAAATAATAGTGACATACTGAACTTCGAATTTGGATAAAGTACGGGAATGAAAGTGAAATTGATTGAAATTATGGTCGAATATGATGAATTGATGGTTTGATTCGGAAGAAACAGTTCGTTTCTTTGTTTTCCGAAATTATGAAATAATGAAATCGAGAAATGAAGAAATGCAAAAATTGAATGGCGGATGATGTGCATGGGTTGAGTTGTGAGGTTGAGTTGGGCTATATTAATCAAGGTTGGGTTAGAAAAAAGAGGGATAAAGTGGTCTTTTGAGATTTATAAAAACCAAAACAAGAATCAAACTTGAAATAGATACTAAAATATAAATTGAAACATTTTAGATATTAAATTGTGAAATGAAAATTCATTAGACATTTTTAATTAATCATCCTTTGATTCATCGTAAAAACTCATGAGAAAAGAGTTTGAATCCAAAAAGGTGATGGTTTAGTCTCATACTTGAAAACCAGGGCATCTTTGACTTACTGCAAACCAAGACATTGACATAACTGATTAATTTGCCTCCTATATTTCTGGTTGTCACAGAATAGGGGTCGCTAGTCCTATTTTTCATGTGCATATTATTGATATATATAATTCCGTTAAGGAGTAATGAATATCTCATTATGAGTTTTATTATACAAAAAACTTTTGACATAACCTATTGGTTCTAACACATATAAATTCTACTTCATTCATCTCAATTTAATTACGATACTTTATTTTTGGTTAATCTCACTATAAATATAACACTTTTTTTTATTTGATAATTAATATATATTAATATAATCAAACTATCCCATCACTTTCTTCTATTCTCTCTTCTAAACCCCCTTGAGATCCCGCTATCTCTAAAAAAATATTCGTTCTTCATCAAATTCCATACAAGTTCAACATACACATAAAATCTCGTATCGGATTAAACCGTTGTAGTTAAATTGGGAGGATGATAGTAAAACTTACTCCCTTCGTTACAAAATAAATACAACCGCTTGTTTGGGAGTTTATCAAAGAAAACTTTGACTTGCATCGCGGAAAGATCAAACATCATTTTTCGTAAAATTATTATAAAATACTAATAATAGTTTAAGTTATTTACTTTAATTCTGAATCAGTGACGTAATTTTCTTACGACATTAACACGAATAACGAAATTCTCTAAAACACATATTGAATAATATAAAGAATAAAAATATTATATTTATTATAAGACGGAGTAAATAAAATCCAAACCAAACAAGAAAACTCAAACCCGAAATGATTAATCCATCAAAAAAAACATAAATTTTCAAATCTCTAATTCATCTCATAATTGTGGCATACCTTAATATCCGGATCCAAGATCAATAGAAACAATTCACATCTCAATATCATCGATCAATCCATTCCCCCTAATCACTGATCATGAGTAATCATAGTACAACATTCTCATCTCCCAATAAATACAACACTCAAAACTTCAACTTCATAGACCCCATAAATACATCACATGACCAAATCTCAAAGGCAACACCTCTCTCCATTCTCTCCCTTTTTTTCATCATTAATCATCCAAATTTCAACTCTCTAACCGCCTCTCCCTTTTCAAAGTCAGTTTCCCCTTTTCAAAACAAACCAAAACAAACTGTTTCCAAAATCAAACAAAAACAAATCACTTTCTCCGCAGATTCTGCTTCAATGGCGGCGACGATGGCGACTTCATCATCAACAACAACAACACTCGCTCTCCTCTTCCTCTTCCTCCTCTCACTCTCCGCCGCCCCGAATTCTCCGGCTTCATTGCCGCTGTCATCTCTGACTTCGTCGCCCCACTCGTCTCCGGCTACATCGCCGCACTCATCTCCGGCTACCTCGCCGCGCTCGTCTCCGGCTACCTCGCCGCGCTCGTCTCCGGCTACATCGCCGCACTTGTCTCCGGCTTCTCCGCCGCATTCATCTCCCGTTCCTCCGGCTTCTACTCCAACTCCTGTGCCTCGATCTCCGCCGATCGAGTCTCCTCCGCCATCGATCGACTCACCTCCTCCTCCTCCGCCATCGATCGACTCACCTCCTCCTCCTCCGCCGGAGTCGGAGTCGTCGAAGGGGCTGAGCGGGGGACAGAAGGCGGGGATCACGATCGGAGTGATACTCGGAGTCGCGGCGGTCGTGCTTGGTGGATTGGTGTACGTGAAGAGGAGGGAGAATATACGACGAGGTAGGTACGGGTACAGCAGTGGCGATCGCGGCGGGATGATCGAGTTGGGCGGCGGCCGGTGATGGATGATTAATTGATCGGAATTTGAAGGGATCAAGTGATTAGTGGTTTGAGGTTAGTTGATTAATCGAGATTAGTTTATGATTATGATGATGATGTGTTGAAGAGGATGATTAGTTTTTGATATTTTTTTAACTGTTTCATTGATTTTGGTGAAAGAAATGATTTGATGATTGAGATCTGATGTTTGTATAAACCACTGCGGTTAGTTAATAGAACAGATGTTTTTCTGAGTATCAATTTATTTGTGAGCATTAATTTAATATAAGGTTTGCTGAAGAAGAGAGATGAATTGATTGATGATCCAATTCTAATTCGGATCTTGTGCAAATTATTTTAGTTGTATGAAGGAGAGTTGCTGATTTATTGAAAAAACCGCAATGTTGGATCTAAACTTGTGTGTTCTTTGCGAATTCATCTTTCTACAAACAGTGAGGACATAACTTGCAAAATGATTGAAGAGGAGGTTGTATGGGGGAGACGGACTAAGTGAGAGTGAGAAACCGATTCTAATATGAACTGTTGATAGAAGATTCAGTACGTATGTACTGTAACAAAGAAGACAGTGATATGTTCGGTTTTTTTTTTTTTTTTTTTTTTTTTTTTTTTTTAACTAGAAAAGTTTGTGATTAACATCTAACACATGATACGGATGACAATAAATGGGCAAAAAGATCAACTTTGATGTACGACATGTACGATCAACTTAGATGTACGATTTGTAACATCTTTTTTCAATATTGTAGAGATGAAAATACTAAATTACGAATTAAGATAGATTTTTGGATCTGGGTTGATTGCTGTAGGTTTTTGGAAGCAACTTCGCTGTCTTGCAATCTAAAGTGCACCATCACATAAAAAAAAAAAAAAATTTGCCCTTTTTTTTTTTTTTTGAACCATTGGATTGGACTGCCACAGTAGGGGTTCACGCTCGTAGATTTTAATAGAGCAAAATACTACTGCTTGATGTGAGTCGTACTAATACAAATAGAATTAGTACACCAAAGCTTCCTCTCCAACGCTGCTATGTGCCTGTGAGCTTGAACATGAACTGGATATTAACTTCGACGATAAGCTCATCATTTACCAGGTAGCCCTTCCCGGGATCCTTAACGTCGCTTAGCCGAAGAAATGATGGAAAGCCCCATCCTCATTTTGACTTTGCATTATACCAAGCTCTTGCTGTAAACGGCGCACACAAAATTAGCCTTATTATCATTTCATGTTTTGAATATCGTTCACTATTCTTAAAAAGTCACCAAAGAGAAATAGTAAAAAATGAGTAAGCGACATTACCAGTTCCACGGAAATCGTTGTTGTGAACTTAGTCATTGACGGAAAGATCCCATTTCACAAAAACTTTATTCCCAGCAGCAGTTAAACTCCCATCGTCATCCTTAAGCTCCAAATATATAGAAAAGCTGACGCCTTTTCCTAGCAGTGAAACTTTAAGTGACGAAAATGATTCAACTCTCAATATGTAGTGCAGATCGAGGAGGTTGCTCCGTGACTACTTCACCGTCTTCTGCATAATGTTATCAGGAATACAAAGCACATGTAGTATTAGTAGCAAACTGCATTCATGATCATGGCGGATCGAAACAAGAGTATTGATATAGACAGGAAAGGAATCGATACCCTGATAGTCATCCATGCCCTGCTTCAGAATCCTGAATCTCCCTTTCGATCGCACAGCACTATCAAGTCAGCTACAACTGGCATGAAACTCCCAGCAAACCACGTACATATATGTATATACAGCGGGAGGAAACCTCATAAGAGTCCTATAAACTGTATTAAGAAACTGTAATGGCCTGTATACTTGGACTCTCCACCATGAATGTCCAGTGAGCTTCCCTCACATATATTTGCTTGTTCCCCATGAAGTTCTCTTGGCACCAACAAACGAGGGTTGAGCAATCACCCCAATCTTAATGAGATGATCATCATCAATCATCACTGATAATCAAATCAAAAACCCGTGTAATCTTCCAGATACTAATCGTAATATTGCGGGTCTTCTACTAATTGCGTGAGCTCTTGCCCATGTTCTTTTTTCTCTAGCATTACATCAAAAGAAGCGAATTGGTCGAAAATTCCCCCATCACTTGATATGTGGTAGACAAGGACATCGTTCATGCTTCAGGTCCATCAAAGCTTTGACAGGAAATGTCAAGAAACTGATAGCATTTGTTATTCGAGAATGATTTCCATAGATAAGTGCCAAAGAAATCAAGCATTCAAGGGTCAGTGAGGAATCGAAACATCCAAACTTTTTCACCACGATGACAGGAATAAAGAAAACGGATCACAGTGACAACAATAGCATGCATTCATTTATATGAAAGCAAAAGATCATTGTAATAGCAAGTACTACATATCTTTTAACATTCTCTGAGATTATTTCCAGTTTTCACTAAAAAACTCACAAACAGATTATAGACATCCAGTTCACAACAGATATATTTAGTGTTACAAAAGTAGAAATGAAAGGCAAGATGATGATAGTTTTGATGCTTCAAGTGGTTGAATATCCGTACCGAAGACGGCTGATATTGAGGAGAATCCAAACCAGGCTACAACATTGTTCCTAGACGTTTGTGATCGTGAGCATGGCCTCAAAAGTAACTTCGATAATAAGCTCATCATTTTCTAGGTAGCCGTTCAAGCGACTCTTGAGATCGCTTAGCGGGATAAACTTTGCATAGCCCCATGAAGTGTTATTTGCATCAAACCAGTGATTCACTGCATTCAACGGAGGATCTTTATTATGTTCTATAGAATAACAAGAACTTAAGGATGCCAAAAAAGGATCAGTTTGTACGGGAAACATATTATACACTTGTCAATACTATCAAGGTAGGAATACCCCGCAAACAGGGAACATCAAATGCCCTTTACAGGTTTTAAAAGTTATTAACATTAAAAAGACTACATTAAAAAAAATCATCTATTGTCACGAGTCCATGTAAGGAGCAATATTTGCATTGAGGAAGGGAAGTTTGTTCTTACCGCTTCTCTGATAGGAATTGTTCCGGAGCTGATCCTTGATGGAAAGCTTATACTTGATGAAAATTCTATTTCCACAGGCAAATACACTTCTGTCTTCCAGCCGAAAAAATATAGAAAGGTTTTCGCCCTTAACTTGACTATTGTCTCCTTTTGGATATATCCCCAAGCTCCTAAGAGTTAAAAAGGCAAATCAATAGAAAACTTCCTTTTGAATATACTTTACTACATGTACAAATGCAAAAGGGGGCATGGTTTATGTACCATGAAATTCCATCAGTCGTGAACACAGGCGAAGTAAGTCGAGCATCAGGCAAACCAGAAAAGTTAGCTACTTTCCATGTATATCGGCAGGGGGAATTCCTTCTAAGCACGGGTAAAGTTCCGGATTTATGTTCTCTTTTTGCGGGAAAAACCTCAACTCCAACTACACAGCAATCATCCAGTATGTATCCATTCGATGTATCCAAAACTTCGCTTATTGTGAGCACTCTAGAAATACCCCATTCACTCTTGTCAATACTGAATTGCCTACCTATTACATCTGGATAACAAAGGCCAAAATAAACATCCACATATCAGGGAAAAAAGTTAATGTTATAATGTTGTCCTTATATTTGCATGTATAGTAGCAACAAATTACGTGGTTACCTTCTACTACAAGGTAGTTCCCTTGTATCCGGTTTTGAACATAAAATCTGAACATTGCAGTGACAATTTCACCAGGTTGGAGCTTGTCCATCAGTTTCAGAAATATAGATATGTGCCCATTATCCTTGTCGTCTTTGAGTTCCTCCCAATGAATCTTCAGCACCCTTTGGTATGTACACCAGATCAGGAAATTACAATATCATATTAAACAAAATCTGATGTGTACAGTAAATGCAAAAACTTTCCCATACCATTTGCATCCTCCTGCGCTGAATTCGGATGATGTGATGCAATCTTCTCCGGATGCCTTCAGTAAAGCTCCGATTAACGAAAATGATTCGATTTTTAGTGTATAGTGCAAAGGACCTTGTTCTTTCACATGCTTTGAGATTTCTGCAATAAACAGATAGAACATTGTTGTGTTGAACAACTTTATAACATTACTCTAACCTACACAAAGTAGAGCAAGCAAATCAACAAGCGTGGATCTATATATATGCTTATATTTGATTTCCCAAACTCCAATGTGGGCAGATTTTCTCAACACGTCTCCTCACACAAATACGTTGCCTCTTTTGGACTTAAAGGACATGCACATATTCGGGTGATATGGAGGGTTGAGCCTTTTGACCTATTGGATTCTGATATCATATTAAACCTCTAGGTTTTAACTCAAAAACAATTAGCAATAACTGAAATAACTCAAGATATATATATATATATGTATTATATTGATTTTCCAAACACCAATGTGGATAGAGTTTTCTTAACATAAACCCCTGACCACGTGACTATAAGAAATGATAGTTTATCACTATGCTAACCTTTTTTTTTTTTACAAACAGAAACTACAGCAGAGACAAGTAAGAGAGCATAGAGGAATACCCTTGGAGCTACTCGAACCCATCGTCTCGACACTCGATGTACTTCTTCGCCTAATGCCAGCTACAAAACTGAGATTTTAATACAAGAGAAACAAACTTAGTGTTTAACAGATTGAAAATAGGTGAAATACCAGGTACTTGCAAGGATAGAAACGAGGAAACTGCAAGGTAATGTAGTTAGTAAAGCTTAAGTAGCTTGAATATAATTTGCAAGGCAATTGCAGTTGGCGGATGAGAGCAATAAAGAGGTGACTTTGAACTTCCAAAGTCTTGCGAAAATCGACCTTACTCTGAAGTCTTAACCACAGAAATGCAACTGGACACCAGAAGACCTATTCAAGACCCATCCTTATTTTGAGTTCGCATCAAACCAGATCCATACCACTGATTAGGCACAACCGACTGGCGTTATCGTGTTTGAAAATTCGATCATATTTCCGAAACTTTTAGACAGGGAATGGTTGACTTTTGTTTCACCTAGTAATCTAAGCATATTGGATAAACACTTACTGTGACAGAAATCTATACAGCATCTCACAAGAACATCTACTGCTAGCAGCTTCGGATGCAAGTCTATAGAGACGCTTTCATGCTGTGCTTGCCCATCTCCACCGGGATATAGGGTCAATCACCTGTAACCAAAGAAGCAAATCAAACAATCAATACAGAGTAGGATATAGCATAGAGTGTTGTGAATTGTCAAGAGGCATAGCTACTTCTTACACTCTCCGTCATGAATGTCGAGCCTTTGAGCTTCTAAAGCAATCTGGATTGTTAACAAAGGGTGATATCCAGCAGTGGAGTAGATTACGTGAACATTGATATCGGAATAAGGGTGACAATTTGAAGCGAATTCATATCTTGAAGTGCGATCACTCAGGTAATATCCATACTTCAGGAAATCGTGCACACTTCAAACGAATAAAAGGCATTCTCTCACAGAGGAATGTTAGCATACAAAAACACCATGATAAGGATCCGATAGACACAAGCAGCAGAGAAGCACCGTGGCCAGTGGACGAGTCTGAAGGAGGCAGTGAGGGGTCTCATGTTTATCACACAGCAGTCATCAAGGATGTATCCTTTGGATGCATCTGTAAAAGAACTCCTCGGAAGCACTCTTGAAATACCCCATTCATTTTTTCACAAGACTAAATTGTTTTCCTTTTGTATCATAAACGACAAAAAAAAAAAAAAAACACATACATGAGAGAAAAAACATCACTAACTTAATCTTCATATATACTAACAACATGGCAAACATAATTACCCTGTATTGTGAAGTAGTTCCCCAGCTTCTGATTGTAAACATAAAACCTGAACATGGCAGTGACTATTTCACCAGGTTTGAGCTTGTCGACTATTCTCAAATACATGGATATATGCCCATTCCCGTCATCGTCCTTCTTCCCATCCAGAAAACTGAGTTGGGGACAAGTCTGACAGAATTAAACTCTAAGATAGTGAAAACTATTGTTTTCCTTGATGATGACGAAGAAGATCCCAAATCAATTGAGCTTGCTAGGAGAAGGGAGCCTGGAGGTGTTGCTGAAAATGAGAAGCTTGATTCCAGTAGTTTCGATGATAAGCAGCCAAGGAAACGTAGACGAACTGTTATGAATGATAAGCAAGTATATATGATTGAAGGAGCACTCCTAGGGGAACCGGATTTGCAGAAAAATGCAGGCATCACTACAATCATGGGCCGAGAGATTGAGCCTTCATGTAAGTGACTTGTTCCTTGTTTTCACCAAGGGCTTGGTCCTGTTTTCTTTGCAACAGTCGGTCCTCGAGCAATCTTTTCTTTTGGATTTGCTTATGTCACTGCTCTTTTGAAGAGTTTATTTGTGTTTTCAGGGCCCTGAAGTCACATCTGCACAAATAAAAAATTGGTGAGATGCCCTTACTAGTCATTGTATGTACCATGTAATGTAGTTCATCTTGTGAGGTTGAAACATTGGCTGGAAACTTGCACATCCAATCCAATCAGCAGCCAAGGAAGCGGCTCGCCAGAACCCAGTTGAGGAAAGCTGCTCGAGGACAGCCCCACCTTCAAGTTTGCAGTGGGAGACTGGTCAGCTTGTGATGCTGGTTGACGGAGAAGGGAAGAAGATTGCCAAGGCAAGGGTGCATCAGGTTCAGGACGAACGGGATGGAATAAACCTTTTAAGGAAACAAATACATGTGTTGTGGAGATCATTGAGCTTCAGCCCAGGAGTTATTTGCGGGATTCCTCACCTTTCTGACGCAGCGAGCAACACATCCGGGGATGCCAAATTGAAGATTAGGAGCATGAGAGTCTTGTGGGAATCGAACAAGATGTCGATTCTGCAACCATAGGAACATAGGCACTGAGCATTTGCTTGGAGCAAGAGCTATTTTGTAGCGATGTAGACAATGAACACTTTGCCTTGGGAGGACGCTTCGTACTCCAGAAGTCGGCTAGTGTGGTTCACGACGGGTGCAGACACTGAGTGTCTCCCATCCTTAACTTGTAACTTCACTAGTATGGATTGGTGCGGTTAGAACTGTAGAAACCGGGAGCTTCTTGTTGGAGAATGCTTAGTGGTTTAGAACTCGAGACAATTTTATACGATTCCATTTTCCATCAAATTAGGGGACTTCTCGAGATGCCCATGTCCCATTCCTGAATTCAAGTACGATGTGCGAGATCATGCCATTATGTAATGCCTCTATGTAATAGGCTCCGTGACGAGTGACGAATCTCTATTATGTTAGACTAGTGTTTAAAATTCAGTTGAATCTTGCTGGTGATGGGATAAGCTTCAATGAGGAACTCATGCACATCCTACGAATTCTGCTATGCGAAGTATTATGTCACCGAATTTGGAGGAGCTAAAATGGCATATCATGATGTATCATCATGACGCTCGTTGACCAAAGGCTTCGATGTATCATCACGTTCTAAGCATGGAATACCATAACCACAAACCAGAGAGAGTACTGAACAGATTACAATTGGCTTCCGTCAAAACTTCTCAGTCCTGCCTCCAACATGCTGCTACTCCATATCGAACTCTTTTAGATCTATCCAATTGTTCGTATGAGTTGAATGAACACAGCAAAATTTCGAGAAAGGAGGTCTTCCTGGTGTCTATCTCTCCAGTAGCATCACCATCTCGCAGTGCGGAGTATGTGGAAACAGATCTACAGCCATCGCCTTAATGGGTACAAAAGGCTCGGACTTCGGCATTGATTTGGCTCTATGGCGTGCCAAACCAGCACTGCTCATGTTCCTCCATCCCTGGTTTCTCTTGTTTCCCTTCTCAGTTTTCTCGGTGGAAGGGGTGCAGAGTTCTATTGCATTTGCAACCAGTGTCTCCGGATTACATGAGATATACCTGTACCAAAAGAAGAAGAAAAAAGGAACAGAACATCGCACCGCTGTATTACTAAACTGAAAGACCGGACAAAAATAAGTATGAATGAGAGGAGAATGTGAATGAGACTCACACTAGCCGCCTCAGCCACGGATGGGTTCTCAAAGTTTTTATAACCTATAATCATATGTAAGGAGAGTTCTCAGGATAACGAAAAAATTGCAGTGGGCCATAATCCGTATAGAAATGACAAGTCCGAAGTTAATTATTTGGATATAGCAATACGCCTATTTGTAACGTTGAAAGAAAGAAGGGAAAAAAACCCTGAAGGATGCTTACAGTGGGGTGAAGCCCTCCACGAGGTGGATCAACAATAGCAACAACGTTCTTAAAAGATCGCTGCAGCAAACCCGCACCATTTGCTGCAGGTTGAGCTCCCGGAAGTTCCAGTTCCTTTTTGTCTGGCCCAGATGCATCAACACCCTCCACAACCTTCTCACATAGGGGCTCGTCAGGGTTTGATCCATTCTCCGCGGAAGTTGGATTAGTTCCATCACGCTCTGAGAAATCTAAATCCTCATCCATAGGCTGCGGCTCACTCAAATACTCGTTTAGCAAGGAATCCAGCACATCCTCAGCCTGCCAAGTAAAAAGATTAACATGAGAGAGTTGCACTGAAATTCATCAAGAAACGACCTCTGGTATCCATGAATGTCTGATTTTTGCAACTTTCATCTAACTCAAGAAAGAGAAGTGAGATCTCACCTTTGCGCAGACAAACCTACAATTTTTTATGCCATTGATCTCGGCATTTCTCTGTGCATCTGAGACAGCAGAAGCATTCATTTCAATGCCAACAACCTGGTAAGAAAGATTGCAATGGTCACATGATCAAGGGAAATAATGAAGGGAACCAGGATTTGGAGATTTTCAGCCCTTACCATACCAACACAAGGAGCTAAAGTGAGCCCAATCGTTCCAGTCCCACAACATACATCGAATAGCAAAGTATCCGAATCTAGGCTAGCCCAGTCTCCGGCAAGAGAATACAGCTTTTCAGCAGCAAGAGTATTCACCTAAATTTCGTAAGTTTAGTTTTTGGCATCAACTTGGAGGCAAATTGCACAACGACCAATTTGAGGCCAATGCTGCAAATCACAAGGTGAGATTCGGTGGGCCAATTCAAAACCTGAAAGAAGGCAGTGGGTGAAATACTGAACCGTAGACAGCTGATGTAATCGTGAATTCGTGCTTCAGCAGTGCATGCTTTCAGCATCGATGAATTGGTTTGGGCTGTTGGTATTGCCAATGGGCGCAATGGAGCATCGGCTGGAGCTGCATTTGATATACCTTGGTGATCCTGGGAATAGAAGGCACACACAACAACCAGTCAACAAATAGATCATCATCATATATCACTCATGTTTATATGTCATATCCTTATTCCTTGGTGTTTACGACAGTGCATTTCATTTTATTAAATAGATAAAAATAAGGAAATGGTTCAACTATGATCTAACTACTACGCCTGAGAGATTGTAATGAATACATGCTCCCGGTAAACTGCCAGATACTCCGATTTTTACACTTGGCCAAACTATAAGCAGTACCGATATATCAGGAGAAATGGAACCAAAATCAAGAACAATTCAAAAGGTACCTGAACTACCAATGCTGTTAAAGGCAGAGGTGGAGAGCTTGATGGTGCTTCTTTAGCAAAGGATTCAGACATTCTTTTCAGCTCGGTGTTTATTATATCATCCCCAAAGCCAGCAGAACAGATCTGAGAACAAATGAATCAAGTAAGGATTCACTACCAAACAACATAATCATGCAAGGATAATAACAACGAGAGCATCACTAGGATCAGTTATAATGCAAACCAACTTGAATTCATAATTAAAAATCCCATTCTGTAGTTTTGGATATGAAAAACATAAGCACATGAATGAGGACTTGGAAAGCAGACCTGAATTACAAGCATGACCTCCAAGATATTAGCCTCAGGATTTTCAAAATCAACTTCCTTCTGTGGGTTTCGTCCTTCCCGAACCTGCCAAACGGAAGTGGAGCATATTCAAATACTAAATCCTGGATCCTGATGAGAAAAAAGAGATCCTGACAAAAATAGGAACAATCCAAATAAAAGTAGTGGGTGACACTTACTGTCAATTGACGCCAAAAACCGGTATTCTTAAACCTATTCCAAACCGGTAAGGATGATTCCCGTAGGAACTCTTGAAAGATTGATGCATATCTAGAAGCAATATTAGATACATTTGGACAGTTCACAGGTTCCTCAACTGCCGTCACACCCTCCCTGTAGTGGAAAAATATAGCTTCAAAAGTTTGCAAATGAGTAAATGGACCGCACAAACAACAGATTTTGAGATGGATACCTAAAGTTCCCAAGCATAAACCCTACAGTCACTTTCCCTGACACCGAGTACCCCACTGAAAACTCGCATTTGTTGCGATACCCATTAGTCAGTGGAGAATCAAGTATGCCCTCGAGTTTGCATGAAAGACCACCTGCACAGATTGAAAAATCATTCCCTTGAAATGAGACAGATATAAACATCTTGGGAAGAGTCCAGCATAGCAGATGCACCGCAAGTATCTACGGCTTTTCACATACTGGACACATGGAAGTGCATTATTTCCACATGGAGAGTACCGATGTAAATGAATCTGGCAGCTATGATCAGAACATAACAGCAACATGAAAAGGTCTTGCATTACCTATTTCCCTAGATTTGTTAATCCACTGTGGCAATGGAACCCCATTGGGGCATGCCTTCTTTGCATTTCGAGTCTGCAGTAAATTTAAAAATAATATCAATTTCACCTTTTAAAAAATGATATCAATTTGCTTAAAAAAGTAACTGGCCGTCAAGGAATAATCTAGACTGAGTTTCAACTGTGAGAAAAACTCAGAGGCAGACAGTAATGCCAAGTGAGGAAAAGAAGAATACAACTAACAAGTCTTTTGAGAAGTTGTGATAAAGAGTTCTTTTTCTGCTCCAGTTGTTCTGCATAAGGTATGTCAGCAAGAGGAGTGACAACATCACGAGCACATTTTTGTTTCGAAACGGATCCATCAACTTTTTCACTATCCTCGACATTATTTGAAGATGGAGAGACCGTGCCTTCACAGTCATCCCCATAATTTGCCATTTGCTGCTTGCTTTGAGCTTCTTTGATCTTATCATCACAAGATCGAGACATCACATCTGTAACCTTTATATTCTTATTGCCTATAGATACTCCATCCAAAACCTGCCAGGACGATGTTTACAACTACAAGATTCAGATAGTAATTTGGTGAGAACAAGAACTGGCATTAGACTTGAAACTTCATGTACCTCAACAACACCTTTTAGTTGATCTTGAGATTCAAAAGTCATAAAACCGACAGTCATCCCTTTCTTCTTCTTGGCAGATTTGAAAGGAACCCCCTGAAAAAAGGGAGTTATCTTCAATCATGAGAGAGCGTATCGGAAAACAACAACGATTGAAAATCTTTTTCTTTTTTTCTTTTTGAAAAGTAAGATCAAACCGACATGAAAACTCATGGCTAATTTATTTAGCATGGTTCCATTGCTTTTACTTACTCAAGCCCAAACCGTAATAACTTGCAGCCTAAGCTGCTATTCACATTATTCAACCACCTACATTGTCCTAAGTTCCCAGCAACACAACTGAGGGGGGAAAAACCAAGTCCCATCCAATGACCGCAAAAACAAGATATGAAGATAAATTTCGAGCTGAAGCTTGATCAATATTGTGTCTCATACTAGCTCCGCTAGGCTTATCAGACAAGGATAGGTGCCCAACTGCCATATTAGGTCATTCCTAAGTTCTCTTGCATATTTTGATTGATTTCTAAGTGCAAATGAACCTATCAACCCAAAAGAAAAAAGTTGATCCATCGATCCCAATTCTGCCTCTCTCATAATCATCTCGAGAGTTGAGACCACCTCATCCCCGGTCATCACTCACGCAATTCACCTCCACACACCACTCACGTACAAACCCTATCCAAAAAAAGGCCGCCCTCCAACATTCATCCTTGAAAGAAACGAACTTGGATCAGAACAATAACGCACTAATGCACCCAATGAATCTATCTAAACACTAAAACCAATCAACTAAACACATTATGGGGTTGTTTCATACTCAAAATTGAAAAAACCAAAACCAATAATTGAATACAATACTCATAAATGAAACAGAAACTTAAAACCATTTTTGTTGACTGTTTTCTGCTTCTACTCGATTGGTTTGAAAAACAAAAATCAATAACAAACCGCTTTATTTCATCGGTCAGTAAAACGACAACAAAAAAACAGAAACAACAGCTATACGAATCAAGATAAACAGACATGCCTTCTCACTCAAGAAACTCCTCATCTGCTCAGCACCCCACTTCCTAGGCAAATGAACCAAACACTTACTCAACTCATTCCCTTCATCCCCCATATTCTCAGTTACCACCACCACCCTCTCCTCCTCCTCCCTCTCTTCCCGCAACCTCGCCGCCTTCTTCGCCCTCTCCGACGTGGGATCCCACGTCCTATCCGGCCTCATCCTCAGCTCCTCCTCCCCGTGCGCGAACCGACACGTCTCCCCGTGGCTGCAGACCCCATCGCCGTGTCTCCTGAAATATGAGCACAGGCTCGTCTTGTAGAGTGGATGAAGTTCGCTCTTTGGGTCAATTGGGTCATCGAATTGAGTGCCCACATTGCCGGATTCCTTGTTTGGATCAATTGGGTACTCGAGTTGAGGGTCCGCGGCGGCTGATTCCTTGTTTGGGTCAATTGGGTACACGAATTGAAGGCCCACGCCGCGGGACTTATCTCTTGGGTCAACTAGGTCCTCGAATTGAGGGCCCACACCGCCGGAATCTTCACCGGAGCTATTGGGGTCGTCACGTTTGCGTTTGGCGGGCAAGGGTTGTCCGGCGGCGGCGGCGGTTGGAAGTGGAGGACAGTGGTGGGGCGGCAGCGATTTGGGGATGGGATTGGGTTCGTGGTTGAAAGAGGTTGATGAAGGGGGAGGGTTTAGGGGTTTAGGTGAGGAGGGTGTTGCCGCCATTGATGGGCACAAGGTGAGCCGTAATCTACGAAGAGAAGCGGTGACAGCTCGTGCGGCGAAGAGGGGGGCGTTGGTGACGTTATTTTTGTGGAGCTTTCCAACTATTGTCATGTTTTAATTTAGCCAGTGTTTATATAAATCATTTTAATGGGATAATATTTGTCATGTTAAAATTTAGAAAAACCAAATTAAATATTATATTTGACATTATAAATACTTGATAAAAAATAACACTAAATCAAATATTATATCATATAAAAATTATAACGGCTGGAATAATTTCAAATCGGATACAATACACCCACAAATTTCTTTCACAATTGTTATAATATTATTTAATACATATATAAATTTTCAATTCGGAGCAAAATATTATCATATTCGCGAGACGAAGAAAGTATTATATTTTTATATTCTCTCTATCCCATAAAAATTATAACACTTTGACGGTGTACGTATGTCGGTGTGAACTTTGACCCGTCTGACGTGACGATCAAATTATTTGTTTTTATAAATTTTTTATGAAATAATAATGATAGCTCTTATTGTGTAGTATAACTTAAGATTTCAAAAATTATATTTTTATGTCGTCAAATAATAATACAAATATAGTCAAAATACATACGGAATAGTATCAAAAATCAAAGTGTTTACATATTGGAGGGAGTATTACTTTTAAAAACTACATATATTGATTTTAACATATCCTTTATCATTCAACTCTTCCCATTCCAACTTATAACACAAAGACAGGCCATCGATGTATGTGTCGATATAAATATTGATTTGTGTTATGTGATGATTATCATTTCCTGGATAACTTAAATTATATTAATAATAAATTAAATTATAAAGGGATTTTTACTTAAACATACAAAAACATGAAAAAAAACATCAAAAAGATACATAAGGAATCTAAATCCATCTTATTTAAATCTTAAACCCAATTTTTATCTCTATCCCAATCCCTATCATCATTCAACCGTCGTCGGAATCTTGATAGGAATCCAACCACCGTCGTCGAAATCTTGATAGGAATCCGACCATCGTCGCTCTATTTGTTTATACATGCGCTTTGTTTCGTTTTTCCTTCAAATGCTCTATGTTTTTTGTTCAGACATGCTGTGTTTCAAAGAGAGCGTCAGTTAACTCTCTAACACATTAGCCACACAGAATCATTTTGATCCTAATTTCAACCGCGCATACAGAATCAACCAAATCCAAAATCAATTCCACTGATTTCAATCAATACACCACTACAACACAAAAGCTCTCTAACACCAACGGTCACACTGTCTCGGAGCGCTTGAGGAGTGGGCCCCGCAGCAGGTTCTTGTCGGAGGAAAAAGACACCAAGTGACGCATGATCCTTTCCAGACTCGCCTGCGTATCCTCGCCCACCACCGCCTGGAACACACAACATCAAAATCAAAAACCAATCAAATCAATCAAAAACTATAAAAGTTCTCCGAATTTATTCCCCTCACAAGATCTCATTAGTTGAAGTCAAATGAAGATGAGAGCTTAGATTACGATAAAGAAACCAATCATGAAGGATCCATTGTGGCCATTGAAGAGAGAGAGAGGTGGTGGTGACGTCGCAGTTGGTGGAAGTCGTCGACGGTGATTTGGGAAGGAGATGATGATCGGCGGTGGTGATCGATGGTGGTGGTAGTAATGCTGATGTGTGTTTTGACAAGGAGAAAGGAGAGAGAGATGAATGAGATAAAATTATATGTTTTGGAGAATAAAATTATGTGTATATGTTTTTGGAATTAGTTTTTCAAAACTGAAGATTTAGGTAACTTTTTGAATTATATAATTCCTTTTTGGATTGCTAACATAATTCTAATGAATTTGGATAAAGTAAGTAACAAACCGTTTAAAATGTTATGACACACAAAGTTATATGTTGTAAGGAGGATCCAACAATAAAAAATTTAAAATTGATGATGTTTTTGGTATTTGATTAAAAAAATATAAGAAAAATTTAAAAAAACAAAAATCTTTTACTTCTCGTTCCAATATACATATAATATTTTTTTATTTGGGATGTCTCAATTTATTTGTAATTTTTCCTCTTTAAACAAATTTTAAATCTAAAAAAAAACACAATAATAAATGAATCATGTTATAGCTACAACACGCTCATTATTTTCTCTCTCAACCGTTACAGAAATTCCACCATATTTTTTGTTTATCCAATTCCATAAAAATTTAACACATATATAAAATTTAATGTCGGATTATATGATTGTATTTAAATTAAAACGGAGAAAATATAATACATCAATATATGAAAATCCGAGTCGACAATTGGCCGGATACACATTCACTCGTTCACTCTCCCCCCCAAAAAAACAAAAATCTTATACTTCTTGTTCCAATATACATATAATATTTTTTTATTTAGGATGTCTCAATTTATTTATAATTTTTCCTCTTTAAACAAATTTTAAATCTAAAAAAAAATAATAATAAATGAATCATGTTATGGCTACAACACGCTCATTATTTCTCTCTCAAACTGTTACAGAAATCCCATCATATTTTTTGATTATCCAATTCCATAAAAATTTAAGACACATATAAAATTTAATGTCGGATTATATGATTGTATTTCATTTAAAACGGAGAAAATATAATACATCAATATATGAAAATCCGAGTCGACAATTGGCCGGATACATATTCACTCGTTCACTCCCCCCGCCCCCCCAAAACAGGTCAAACCACGAGAAAGGTCGGACCTTTCCAATTGAATTTGTACCCAACAATCAAAGTGATTTAAAAATCTCATGTCAGATTATATGATTGTATTTAAATTAAAACAAAGAAAATATAATGGTAAAAAAATATACGAAAATCTGAGTCGACAATGGACCGGATACACATTCACTCGTTAGCGACTCCCCCACCACAGGTCAAACCATCCGAAAATTCAGGCCTTTGCAACCGAATCTATACCTCACAATCAAAGTGATTTTAAAAGTCATTTTGTGCCATTGCCTTTATTCATCATACCTTTGTGTTAATTTTTTGTTTTTTTCTAAAATTTAAGTTTATGATTAATCATAAATAACCTTATTTATGATTAATAAGATTCAATGATAAAAATTTAAGTTGATGGATATTTAATTTTTTAAATTTAAAAAACATTCCATAAATTATATTATCAAATTCTTTTTATCAATAAATAAACTTATTTACGATTATTCTCAGATTAAATTAAGAAATTACATACCAAGCCCAGCCCTTGTAATGAACCAGCCGATGCATCCAAAGCCAAAACCAACTCTCTTTTTCCCCCGTCGAAATCAGAACACCGACAACGCGGTCGAACACAAACACGACACCGCCGATGAAGACATTCACTCGCCGGAAGGACGCCGCCGCCGCCACCAGGATCAACCCTCACAAATCCGACGACAACACCACCACACACACAAAAACAACACCACATCAACGGCCAGTCCATCGTCTTCGTAATGCCCTCGCAGGCCACTTCGAAGAAGAAGAAGAAGAATACGACGGAGAAGGAGAAGAAGAGCGAGGAGGAAGTGACGAATAAGAAGAAGAGGAAGAAGGAGAGCGAAGTGAAGGAGGAGACTGGCGAGACGGTGAAGAGAGGGAAAGCGGAAGAAGGAGAGGGAGCGGTGGCGACATCGGGGTTTCCGGTGAGTCGGGTGGATAGGATCGTGAGGAGCGAGGGGGCGGCGTCGGAGTTTCGGATCACCAGCGAGGCCGTTTTCCTAATTAAGAACGCCACGGTATAATGATTTGCTCTAATTGTTATTCCTTGCTCTTGATTTTGTTTCGGATTGTGTTAATTTTGATTCAATTGTGTTTCCAAATGTGGTTTGTTGATGGATGAGCTGTGAGATGAATGGGAACGTGATTTTGATGGCATTGTTGCGAAAAAAGTTCTGTGCTTGAAGCAATAATAATTTGATTCGGTTGTCAATAGACTCGTCGGAGCATATTATTAGGGTTGTTTTGCTCACACTTAATCTGGAGTTTTTGGCGCTTGATAGGAAAGTAAGGGGTAGGGTGACCTTATTTCTTATTTGCTAGAGTGTAGCTGTGACAGCAACAGTAATCCTAGTGCTCCTGTCATGGACAGGGTTTAGCGGGATTAGATGTGCATGCAATCTTAATTCTGTCGTGGACAGTAGGGAGATTGTTTCACATTTCTCTGTTTGAGGCCCTGAGGGTATCAGTCCAATTTTCGGATTTGTAGCATTTTCGTCGCTCGAATTTGATATTCTTCAAATAGTCATATCTTGCTGCCTTTGAATCGGTTTATGTAATTTACTGTTTGTTCTCTGAAGGTGTCCTCTTTATGGGGGAAAAATGCACCTTTTGCTGGCTGTTGAGTGTTGCTGATCTTTCTTTTAGTATATTCTTCCTTGCTATTGGCAGTGTTATTTTCTGCTTGGTGATTAAGATCCGTACCTTTTATGGTTGGATTTAAGGCAGAACTTCTGGTTACATGCAGAAGGTTTTTTTTTGGGTGCCCCATAAGCTTTCATCCAGATACATAGGATATATGACTGTTTTGCTTGAGTGTATTATTCATCTGTGGGAACGAGATGATAGCTGTGGTTTCTTTGTTCTTTGCCGAAAGTTGCTAAATCTCAAAAAGTAAAGGTTAATCTTGAGTTTGGGGTCTTCTGTCGGACTGCATATTAGTTATGATGGAATCTATTTGTGGATTTCATAAATGTCTGTTTTCCCAGTTCTTGTTGGAGTTCAAAGGTTATTCAGTGATCACTATTCAGGTCCATTTCCAGAAGTGAACTGAGTGTTTTGTACCTCTGGGTAGATGAGTTTGTGTGTCGCTTCTCTCAGCCACCAGAACTCTGTAGACAACCATATGATTTTCTTCTGATTGCATTGTCTGGATTCTTCAAAAATTTTGATCTTTTATGTCCTTCAATCCCACCTCTGCCTGGGAAGTTGAAACTTATTAACATGTTAAGCTCCTGCAACTCCTACTATTTTGTTCTTTTTGTAGGTATACTAGAATACTAGATTGGTATGTTTAAGTTATAAGTTATGGGTTTTTTTCTTGAACGCAGGAGAAGTTCCTTGAAGCATTTTCTGCAGATTCATATTCGTCTGCCATTCGAGATCGTAAGAAATCCTTGGGCTACAAGCACTTATGTAATACTTCTCTCCACAATTTTCTAATGGTCTTTTACCTTGTTTGCTATCACTGGTTTATTTTTATAGTTTACATTTCACTTTGTTAACCGGATAACTGCCTCACAAACCTCTCAGTATATTCTATTCGACCTTTCACGTTTTCCCTGCCCATGCTCAGAGGGGGGCCTTTGCACTTTGCATGAGAATTGTTTGATGTTTGTATGCGTGCCATCTTTTTTTGAAACCCTAATCACCGACTTTTTGTAATTCCAAGTTATGCTGTTTCATGCTCGTATTTTAAGTTGAAGCTGCGACTTTGAGTTCTGAACTCCATGATTGGTTAAGCAGTAACTATGGCCTGACATTGGTGTTTCCCTTGTTGTTCAGCCACTGTTGTCAGCAAGGAGAAGAGGTTCGAATTTCTGTCAGGTGACTCTCATTTTCAGCATGCCTGCTCTTTGTATTGATATGTATTTGATGCATTCTGCAGCACTCAATGGCTCTAAAGTGACTTCGTAGAATGCCAAAACTTTAACTGTATTGAAAGTCTAAACTTTCTTGTATTGCGAAACCTAAAGAACAATGTTGTATTGTGAACCTTCCATTCCCACAGATTTTGTGCCTGAGAAGGTAAAAGCGGAGAAGGCCTTGTCTGAAATGAAATTATCCGGGACCTCACCAGGGTAGCTTCTGATGAACTGCAGCAAGTTTCTGAATGCAACTTCGGAGCTTCATCCCTTGATGCTTTTTTGAATCATGAAGCTGGTCAGAGCTATGTAGACTTGAGTCGTTACTGCTCTTTGACTTGGATTGTGAAGAGCCATATCTAACAGTCTCCAAGAAAGAGGACATTGCTTGCCTAGCTCCTTCGTCCCTGAAGGGTGTTCAAGGTTACAGGGCATCCATTCTTTTCCCTTCATGTCGCAGACCTCACTGATGGCTACATGATGGATCTGTATTCACCCTGTTGGACCATTAATATAAGCTGTATTATTATGTGGTTTGACGGTGTCGAAATGGACATAGAAAACTATTTAGCATTAAACTTACTTTATCAACGTTTTATAAATGTTCCTGCAAGGGAGCGCTTGCGGGTGGAATTTGGAAAATTTGTGTTCCAAGGCAAACGCCAATAGCAATGTCATGTCTTCTTTTTCGCCAATAGCAAGGCGATCCATACTTGCCTATGTCTAGTTCTGAAGGTGGCTTGGTGCATCGTAGATGAATTATTGACATCGAAAATTATGCAAGCGAATGCGTTCAACTGGTCGAGCCTGCAATCAAACATTAGCAAAGAAATTTAAACCAGCATGACCAGAACAAAGAAAACTAAGGATGAGGTTAACATTTCATGAAGCGCCACAAGCTAAAGTAGTTGCAAAAATCGGAGCAAAATAAGCATACAAGAAGAGTTTGAACCTTAGCCTAGAACAAACAAAACTTTCATAGGACCAAAATACATGCCAATTCTCGAACTCAGAATCGTATGAATACATTCCTGGGCTCAAATCCAAGTTATTCCTATGCTAAGCAGTATTCCCTGGCTAACCTATTCATCACTACACAAACATGCCCCTAGCTTCACAGATCACTAATGCTTGAGATAATGTACAATGGCTGAAAGGACATGTACAAGCAATGAAAACGAGACTTGTATTTATACGTATAGAAGAGTGCAAAATACGTATGTGTTGCACTTTTCGTGGGACGGAGGGAATATTATTTTTGGAAACTGGAAAAGCTGTTATAGCACTTGGAGAACCTGGCGCAGTCTTCCACACTCATAAAGCAAGAGTCGTGGTTTACACATCAGGGGTTAAAACCGCAGTTTAATTCTGTGGAAATTTAGAAAGCTGCAATAGCACTCAAAAACTTAAAATTTGCCCCAGGAAGCTGAGTTCCATGTTAGTATCTAATTTATATATTGGACTATTAATAGACATGTAAATCTTAGGAGCAGAATGGCATTGTAATAATATAGTGGTGCACTTGCAGATTAAAAATTGATATGTACCTGCCCAACAGATCCAAATCTATACATGACAGTTTCCTCAACTCCATCTGAGGAAGGCGGTGACCAGTAAGGATCAAAAGCAACAGCACTTACCTGAAAGATCATTCAAATTTACGAACAAATGAGATAGATGACAAGCAAGATGTGAGTTACACTTTACAGGGTGAAGGTAAACATACCCAGGAACTGTGACCCTCTCCCCACGCTACAACCTTCTGGTCATCCATGCTCCATACTTGAACCAGATCTTCTTCACCACCACTTAATATGTACTTTGAATCCATGCTGAGAAAAGTATTTTATTTTGATATCAGATGCAACTTTTCACGGTTGAGAAGTGGACACTTTGTAGACAATGGAAAAGGTTTTTGAATCCTTCATCTCCATGCACAACAGAGAATAGCACCATGATAACCTTTTCCTCCACAAATCAGCTGCTCTTTTTGGTAGTCGAAAACTCGCAAATAAGCTGGATCAAAACCAAGATAAGTAATAGTTGGCCAATTAAATATAAACAACGGAGTATTATTTAACATAACATAATACCATCTCTGTCAGCAGTTGCCAGGTATGTCCCATCGGGAGAGAAAGCCAAAGTGTTGATCGAACCCTGGCAAATATGCCACCTTGAGATAGGGTTGCTCTGCAGTCAACCAAACAGTAACCAATCATAACAAGTATCACTCACTAGTGGTTGAGACTTGAGAATGCTCGGGAGAATTATATTTCAATGATGGCTGAGATCCAAGACAAATATAGCACTAAAAGGTATAGAATCCTTTCTAACAAAAAAAAAGTATAAAATCATACGCATAGAGTAGACTCGAAATACAACATTTCGACAATAATGTGAGAGTCATCATAATGAAACAGGTCCTTGCCTCCTTGGTGTAGGGCACCTTGTTAGACTTTGCATGCACAACTGAAAATTGCGCTGCATCCTTGATGACAGGGAAAGAAGAATCACCAGTACCATCTCAACCCTAAATGCAAAGATAAGCATTCAGCTCCCGTCTATAAAGGTGTACAGAACGCAAAAATCAAGGTCATAAGTCATTCATCTAAATAACATGAGGCTTGCCTTATCAGACACAAACAAGTTTCCATCAGCATGAGCAACAACAAAAGTGCCATCAGTTCCCGGTATCCCGGAGATGGTGGTGCAACGACTGCCTTGGAGAAATAATGATAAGTAGATAAGGTCAAGGCGCATAAATAGATTAATTTAGAAGTATAATATCATCAAAACTCATGTTGATTAATACATTTGTGATTCATGTAATATATGCCTCCAAGAGGAGTATACTTTTAATCTGTTTGAGGCATAGGTTGCAAGTTAAGCACTGAATAAACAGTAAAGAGAACGGTGATCATGCCTGCTATTAACAGCACCATCTTTGTTATAATGTTGAGCGCTAACAAGCTTCTCTCCAACATCTTGCAACTGTTGCCTCAAGGACACGGAATATACTGAAAATAAAAACACAAATGACGCTTAACTTCAGCAATGGAGAACATATCAACATTACATAAAACAACTAGAAGCAATGCCAGATGGGTATTACCATCCCTGGAGTTCAGCCCGATCAACAAGTCATGCCCATCCTTGGCATCAGGATCAAATGCATGGCATACAGGATTTGAATTCCCAAAGGGTATAGATTTAATAGGATCCTGCACATAATTTGACTTTTTAGAACTCCTGTCATGGAAAATGTGGAAAATATAAACTTAAAGAAAAATGGCATTACCTAATCATGCGAATTTAAGTCGCTGATATATAAAGTATCTCCAACGTTGAAAATTAAGTAGGTCCCTTCGGAAGAGGATTACTATACACAGAACTTGCTAGCGTAGCATTTCTACTTGCTCCAGTGACAGCTTTGCTTGTACCATTTCCCCCTACGATACTTAATGCACGCGCACCATTGCTGGCACCTAATAACTTGGCAGCGTATCTTATTCCACCACTTGCACTGAAGGTTGAGCTGGGAGCCGGCGATGCTGACGGAGGCTTTTCCTTGAGATGAGCTAAAGTAAGCTAAGGGATGAAAATCAAATATGAATTACTATCTGTGGGACTGATCATGACAAGTTGGATGCTTTCTAGAGTTAAGACTACTCAGACTCGATTAACAAACAAAGAAGCTTTAAATCAGCCAAGAACCCTTTTTTCCTTTTTCCTTTTTTTCTTTTTCCTCTTGAAACTGGTATTGTCTCCATCGTTGGTAGAAAAAAAAAATATCAAACGACACTTCTGCAGGCAATAGACATGAGAGAACTCTCATTAGGAATTTCATCTCGAGCAAATGAGAACACATCTACTAAACATCATAGAACTCTCATTAGAACTATCTTCTCGAGCAATTCTATTCCAAGATACCTCCTCCCATGGCATTAAGATGCTACGGAAGTTACTATCATTAGCATTTCTCTTTCCATAATTCAGTACAATTAAGTATCAACAAATCAAAACCTTTATCACATTGCACAGGATCAACTACATGGATACAACCACATCATTCTCCACTTACACATAGTAATCCACATAATCCACCCCAATCAACCACAGATGAACATTCCACTCCAACAAATAGCAACAAATCAAACACAAATATTCCAAAACAGACAATTTTTTTAAGCAGAAATTGAGCAAAGGTACCCATTGCAGTTTTCATTTACGTTTTAGTACCCGTACATATGAACGATCAAAACAGGTATCAAATGTAATTAAAACTTCCATAGGTATTTTAGTGTCGTATGCCTAATTTTTAACCAACCAATCACTCAAAACACAGACACACACAATCAATTCGATCAAAATGATCGGCAAGTCTATTCTATCAAAATTCAGCTCCAACAATCAAATTCATCAACCACAAAACCTTCATCATCATCACCAACCAAACACACTCCACCAATCGAAACCGAAAATCGACCAATTCAACCTGAGAGACGGATTTACCGTGAGTATAGTGGAGAAGACTAGACGGATGCGACTTCTCGTAGTGGAGCTTGTACCGACCTTCCGGCGTCTTGAACTGCGTCTTCAGCCCCGCCGCCGGCGAGGATGAGGTTGATGCTCCTATCTCGCCGTTCATCGTCGTGGAAGAGGCGACGGAGTTCATTGGATCGACGGCGAGGATCGATCGCCGGCGTCGAGCATCAGGGTTGTTGTACACAATGTGCCGTGGGATTGGTTGAGTGTGGTACGGTGCACAATGTGTGTTTTTTTTCTTACAATAGTGGGATTGTGGCGTCCGATGGTTTTATACACAGTTTATCGTTGAAAATAATTTTGTACATAACTATAGAATTGTTGTTGTACATCACAACTAAAATATTGTAAACTGTAACGTTCTAACTGTTTCTGCAACACAACCGACACATCATCACGTTATTTCATATTGTTTAAAGTCATAAGCAAACAATTGAAATCAGGGCAATCAAAATAACAGGTTGTGTACAGAAGTCTCAAGGTTATGACATTTCACCGTTACTAGGACAAACATTTCAGCCATACATCATCTGGTCATGGTGAAGATCATACGAATGAGCAACCATAAATTACAAAAATCAAGCCGTTTCATCGACAGGCATCAGAAACTATCCAAATCAAGGCTCGTGCCGGCCCAGCTTCTCTCCAGTCCTACAAGTAGTATAACAAATGGATCAAGGGGCTACAACATAACAATAAAATGGCTCTTCATTTCTCGCCAATCCTCCAGGGGAGCGTCTTAGCCCCGAGAAACTTGCAACAGGGACTGCAGAAATCTCGATGGTCCGACAAGAGTGTACAAAGTTGCCAGAAGGGCATTCAAGTAGTTAACGGAAAGACATGGCTGGTAAAATTTGATCGTTCACCATGGCAGTCACTCAAGGCAACCAAATTGATGCAAGCCTGTAGTCATTTCAACCTTCGTCTTCAGAATCGAATATAGGGAGGATGCTCAAGGCAGATGAACCAATATGGATGCCCCTAACAAACCCTCCATATTCGACGTTGATCCTATGGCACAGTATCAGGATCGAATCCCAAAGAGCAGTTCGTCCCTGAAAGTTGAAAATAGCTAAGATCTGAGAATACAATGGATACTACCTAAACAACATGTATTGACCCACTACACATGCTTTAGAATTTTTAGGATATCAAAATCACAACTGCTCATAAAAAAATAAGAAACCCTTGTGATACTTCAACCAGTTCTTGATTCCTTGAACAAGAAAGAGACTCAGAAGAAGAATAGACTCACTAGATAAATATGAAGTTACCTGTAGGGAGAACTGCGGCTTCTTATCCCAGTACAAGGCGAAGATTGGAGGACTTTCCCTTCCTACGGCCAAGATGCAAGCCCCAGGATGAAGTATAGAGGGGACACCAGATATAACTGCGCTATACTTTTCAGGGAACCTGTCCTTGGGAGGAAGAGCTCCCAAGAACAACGGATTCTTGCTCGACTGAGTTCCAGAATGAGACGGAGGATCAACATGTAGCATCCACCTAGGATGCTCCAAGAAGGCACAGAGTAGATACAAAAGCAAGTGACTATCGTCAGGAAGCTCGAGAATGTATTTCTTCTTCAATTTATCGTAAGTCTCAGGGCTCCACTTATGCTCATAATTTCTCAAACAAGTTCCTTCAGCCAGTTCTGAAATGCAACAAAACAAAACATGATGTTGTAATATAACGTGAAAGGCACTTACGTGAGTTGGCCCAGTTGGGGCTAATATTAAACGCAGCAAAGATCTGTATCAAGGGAAAACGAATATATCTATTATTATCCAACACATGTTTTCTCGAGATGATAATGACCAAGATGCTAATTTGACAGATATTGAAGTCTAAGATCAATGTACAAACATACATCAAGAACAAGGAGATAAAGTTACCTCGGACACGCTGAACCGTATATTCTGCGGGAATGCTACTCTGTGGAAGCAGACCCTTGATCAACTCTCCTTTCAACAAGGTATGAAGCCTCTGGTGTTCAGTGATGGCATCCACACACTCCTGGATCATAGGAAAAACAGCACTCTGCTGTGGGGATTGCTGCATATTGGCCATCAGAGACCTCTCTGCAAACAAAATGGATTACAATGTACCGCAAAAAAATCGCAGTAGCTGCCCATGAACCAAACACATTTGACATTGAACAGGTTAACTTACGAGAAGCATCAAGAGTTTGCACAAGAGAGGCGCGTAACTGATGAAGGAGCCCATCTTCATCGGGACCCGAAGCAGGCGACCCAGTAGATGGTGAATCGCTGACAACTGGACTAACTGTTATTGAGATTCCAAGTTTAGTAGCTGCTTCCATTATCTGCACAAGGAATCAAGAACATATTCATTATGTCACCTGATGCAAAATGCCTTTCTATAAAGTCTACAGTCTACCTGAAGGTTATGACTTATGAATTTACACATTGCACCATCATAAAACACCCCGGGGGGGGGGGGGGGGGGGGGGGGGATTGATATGGAAAACAGATTAAGATGTAATCATGTAACTTCAACAGGGAAATTAAGAAAAGGCGGCCAATACTTGTACTGGAGTTTGAAAGGAAAATCACAGACTGCAACCAAGTTGAACCATGGAAAGCGGAAAAAAAAACATGCACAAATGAAAGTACACCTGGATATGACTAGTTTCAATTTTACTGAGTAGAGGGTTTAGCAAAGCTGAAGAAAACCACTGCCTGAGCCGGTCACGCCAATCCTCAATCTGAGGGTAGATGCCTAAACGCTCAAAAGCCTCGATCGATTCTTCCATGGACATGGGTGAAGGAAGATCAGCTTCTCCTTTCTTAGGAGAAGTGCTGAACTTCTGAGATCCCGGAGACATCCTTACAGGCCTCAAAGTTCTGGTAGATCCAGATGTATTAGCTGGACCCATAATTGTCGGACTGCCAATGTTGAAACCACTTCTAGCAGTGGGTGGAGTAGTCAGTTTCTCAGCTGATTCAGTTATTTTCTTATCAACATCGGCTAAGAACTGTTCAAGCTCATCTTCAGTTGCTATTTCTCTAGATGGAGAAGCACGTGAATTTGACCAAGGACTTGAGAACAACTTATTTAGACTGGGAGATGTCTGAGCCGAAGAGGCCTGAGGAGTGGCAGAAGGCACAAGATATGGAGATAGCGAAGAGCTTGGCGACTTAGAAGGTGTGCCAAAAGTTTGGGTTGTTTTCCCACCACTGGTGGTCGATTTGTCAGCGGTAATCCTTGAAGATATATTTGAACTCAATGTTGGCGGGTGTATAGGAACAAGGGCCTCCGAAGCAGTTGAAGATATCAAAGATTTGCTTTTTGGTGGTTTTTTTGATGATTCAGCAGCAGCATCTTTGATAGCAGGCTGCAAGCCCAAAAGGGATAGTTGCCGCTCAGTCAGGAAGGCCTCATCTTGTGTTCCATAGGAAGAAAGGTTAGCAGGGACCTTGGGACCAATTTTAGTCCTCCTTAGAGAGATGGCTTTGATAAGGGCCACTGATGCTCCGATAAAAGCCAAGCCCACTATTATTTGTGCAACCTTGGCCAATGAGTCTGCAAAACAGCATTGAAACAGCGGGCTAAGTAAATTGGTAATCAAATAGCATCTTCAATCTTAATACATTTATTTGGAGGCCTACTCCGCTGGGAATGGAATCTCTTCCATGTCCCATTAATCGCTAAATCATGCATTTCGTCCAGAAAACCACAAACACGTATTGATATCTGGTTCCATCAAAGAGATGATAAAGGAAAAGTAGCACTCACATGCTAGCTCCTCAGGAATGTGCGAGCTCTTCAAGTAGTTGACAATCCCATTCTCCCTTCAAAATCCAGAATAGAAATGGTATCAGCAGAAGTATAAACTATGACTCACTCTAGTTCGGATATACTTGACACACACACACAAAAGTATACATGACCCATTAGGAAGTATATTGTGCATGAGCTGTAATAAGGCACTAGTAATGCCCTTATTGTACTTGTTTGTATGATGCAAGAAGTTAAATAGGGAGTATTTCACTTTTGTTCCTGAATTCGGATCAGATATTGAGTTTTCATTGTTCCGATAAATTGAAAATCGTCAAAGAATGAAAGCTTTTTCCGGTGAATGAAATCTTACCAAGTACAATACAGAATTATCAATACCTTATTCTCATAAAAAAAACCTACGTTATAACCATAATTGGAAGTATTTGCGCTGCTTTCCTCATCACCACGGGAGCAGGATCATGTTCCTAGTGATCCTCCCCCTTTGCTTCATTATAACCTGTAGTCACTTTACAGCCCACCGAATCCTCAAACGCCTCATCTAAAGTCCCACAATACCAAAATCCAATAGTGAAACCACCTCGTATCAACACACACAACAATACCTCGGCGTAAAGCCCCTCGACACCAAACCATGGAGCTATAGTCTCTCATTACAACATCAATTTCCCATCAACACCTTCCTCAACAGTCCAGAAGATTCACCGCTACGAATGACGGAAATATTCAAATCCTTCTAAGTGCTTCACTATCCTCTAAACCCTAAACTAAATCATTAACCTCACGGTCAAAAAGGAAAAAAAAAAACTCATAACATTCTGCAAGCTCAATCAAACCCTAATTTCAAATGCCAGCACAATTCAACACACAAAATCAAAACCTAACAAAACCACACCAGCACTGAGACGCCATCACATTGGCGAGAGATCCATTACCTCGACGTGAATGCGAGGAGGGCGATTGCAGAGGCGGACGAGATCGAGAACAATGTTACAAAAGCCGATTTCCGAGGACGGAGGCTGGTGGCGGTGAGGGCAGCGGAAATCGCAGGGTTTTGGTACACCGCGAATTTCGCCGGAGCCGCGGGTTTCGTCTGCGGCGAAGAAGCGGCGGCGGCGGAGGAACTCATCAGAGCCGGCTGCGTGCTGTTGAGTCTTGCTCGGCGTTGGCCGTTGGCGGTGTGTGTCTGATGAGAGCAAAGGGTTTGAAAATGCTTGCTAGTATATGTACCAGAAGAAGAAATATAAAAGCGAGTTGTACATATCGGTCGTCCGTCCCCTGGACTTTAAATACTAGTATTAGAATCAACCATCCGTAGCACGGTAGTGAATGAAATACTCAATATTAGAATTATATGCTCATTTCATTTTAATTTAAGTAGAATCGTTTGCTAACGAAGTAGTTCTTTTGGAATCCAATAAACAACAACGATTACTTAAGATCAGCTTGCGAATTTGTGACAGTAAAGATATAAAATTTGATACGCGTGTAACGATGATCAAACATTTTTTTATAAATCAATGATTGCGTAAATTATATACTTCAATCTAATACATGTTACGGAACGATCAGACGTGATTTGATATGAAAACAAGATTTACATTTATATTTATATAATAATATAAAATATGTATATATTATAATTAAATTGATACGAAACGAGTATTTTTTATTATGATTAACTCAATATAATTGTTTTTAGGACTTTGATAATGCTTGATAATGTTTTTTGACTGATTTCGACTTGGATTAACTCTTCATATGTTTAATAATGATTAGGTTTTTTCATGAATAATACTAATGCATCATGAAATAAACCAATAAAAAATAACATATATCTATTAATAAAAAATTGATAAATATAAATCAATAAAAAATAAACACTATAAAAAAAATCCCTTATATCTCAATTATATTCTTTTTCTTTTTTCTTGTTTTGCTTTTCATAAAGAGGTGGTAACACGATTTGTTCTTCTTTATGTGACAGAGAAGTGTAGTCTGTAAAGTTAAGCATGATATAGACTTAAAGTTTAGGAAGAAATACGAGTCAAAGGTTCACTCGGAGCACTTATCCTTTGGGATGGGATAGTAGTGGTTCGAGGCTTCTTTCACTTTGTTACTTTTTGTATGGGTGTGTTATTAACGTAACTAGCCAAGTATGAATTTATAATATAGGTTTCGTTGTGTTCATGTTTTATATTGTTTTCGACGAATTCTTACCAAAAAACAATGTGTGCTCTCAGTTACTGACTTCCTCTCCTCCCACTCCCTTCGTTGGTCATTTTATGTCATTGTAATTTTTCGTTGTTTCGATATCTCTTTTGTATTCTCGTGTTAATGTTAGCACGTATCATTGTCTACTTTCGATTTTAGCTAGATAGATATAAGTATCAACTCTGACCTCATGATACGAGCTGTTATTATCGAATCTCGATAATAAGGCAATGCTTTTCAAATTCGATTTCAAGCTCATATTTAGATAGATTGAAATTCTTTTTAGCAGTTGAAGACCTTACAACATCTATAATGGTTTAGCATTTTTAAACTCGAAAAATGAGGTGAAAATGTAATTTTATAGGTGCTCGATTTTCATTTAGTACACAATGGTACCATTTGAGTTCATCTTTTGAACCAACAAAATTATTGAAAAATTGAATTGAAAGTCTGAATCCAAAACTCTTGCACAAGAGTTTTGGATGGAGACCCTTCAATTTTTGAGTGAGATTATGAAAATTATTAGGGCTTTTTTTCAGCCTCATATTCCATAACAGGAGTCTTGCACGTGGGAGAACCTGAAAGAATGATATTTCTGTAGAAGCTCTTAGGTATAGTATGTTGGATGAGACTTAATCGGTTCGAATCTTATCAATTAAGAAAACATGTTTATATATAGAGAATGACGGTAGTAACTGAAGGCAACAGAGCTACAGTGCTCATAAAATTAATTTGCAATTGCCGAATTTTTTAAAATTCAAAATTTAAAAATTGATAAAATAATTTGATTTTTAGAAAGAAGTGAGAGGAACTGTTGTCTTGGACATTTTTGTGAAAACAAAAAAAATCTTAGTTTGATTTTATCTTTGTTTTAATTTAATTACAACGGTTTGACTCGACACATGATTGATTTTATGTATGTGTTGAATTTATATGAAAATTGATATAGAAAAAATATTTTATTGGGATTTAAAAGAGAGAATGTGAGAGGAGGAGGAAGGAGCTGTGGGTAGTTTGACGATATTAATATAAATTTATTAAAAAAAATTAATAAAAATTTTATATTTATATTGTAACTAACAAAAAAAAAATGTTATCGTTAAATTTGGATGAAGGGAGTACTAATCATTACCGGGTGATGATCTACTTAAGTTTGATTATCTTGTCACCTCCATCATATGAGAATAAATAATTTGTAATACAAATAACTAGTGTCTCATCTGCGCATTATATGTAAAATATCTTAATCTTATATATGTGATTAATTATACATGAAATAATCATTTATAAGATTATTTATCTTGATATCATCAATATTTTGTTGATTACGTATATATCATCATAGATTTTTAGTAATTATTTTGATTTTATTGAGAATATTTATAGATTCTTGAAATATATACAATTCATGAAACTTTTTCTTTTAATCTTGTTATAAAAAATTTTCATGTAAGAACCAATATACCTTTAATCACGAACTATTTTTGCATCTTTAGTTTCTATCCAAATCAAATCCATCTAACTAACTTGATAAAACGAAATGAATAGACGAAAAATATGAAAAAAGTGACTCATTTTTTTCCTTTTTTTTTTAATAAAGTTTAAATACTGTAATGTGAAAAAATTATCATTCTTTCATCCAATATCAATCATACGCAGGGAACAGCATAGATATAAAAAGAATATCATCAAAATAACTTCCAAATTATTTAGATATTTCATTTATATTTGATAATGTTGTCAAATATTTAATAAAATTCAGGTTACGGTGATGGATGAGAGGAGAAATCAGGATGTTATTTTAATTTTGATTTGTTAAGATATATGTTAAATTAGATTCTTTATTTAATTGATTTTAATTTTTTAAAATGACAATGATCCCTTGTCATATTATTTGCCCTTTACCATTTAAAAAGTCTTGATAATATAATATAAATTAGATTAGATTATATTTTTATTGGATGAATGAAGCATCACATTGGAATATTTCATTGATCTTAATCTTATTCTTTTTTGTGTTAATTACCAAGAAATGATGTTTTGGGAACTTAATTATCAAGAAGTGATGTTTTAAAATGACAATGGTGTTCTGTCATATTATTTGTCGTTTGTCGTTAAAAAAGACTTGATAATATAATATAGATTAGATTATGTTTTTATTGGATGAATGAAGCATAACATTGGAATATTTCATTGATCTTAATCTTATTCTTTTTTGTGTTAATTACCAAGGAGTGATGTTTTGGAAACTTAATTATCAAGAAGTGATACCATATTTTTTTAATTATATAATGGCTTATTTTTTTTGAAAATTTTATCTTATTCTCCTAAGCATGTCGTTACTTTTCAAATGAAACAATCAATTAAACCTAAAAAATCCTTATCTAAATCCGTTAATCTCTCGTCTCTCATCCCCTTTCCTCATTTTTTCCAAATCAGTCCATATCTATTCTTCTTTCTTCTTGCAGTAGATCTCCAAGAAACATCAAGACCACCACCATCGTCGACCATAATCATTATAACAATCCGCATCATTGAAAACCATATGCTCTCTTCTTATACATTAGATGTTTATGATGAAGGCGAAGACGAAGATGAAGACAAAACCATTACGAGGATGGTTCAGTGATGTTCAGGACATGGTGGTGATGGCTATAATGATGGCGACGACAAGATGGGTAGAGTTTTTGTCGCACTATTGCATATATCGGACAACCAACCGAGCGAAACGAGATATTTCATTTTCTCATAATTTGGATTCTGTTTTTATAGAAATTTCCACTATGTTTTGCACACCTACAACTGGACGCAAACAAAAAGAGCCTGAAATTGGCCGACCCCTTCGCGCGCATATGTATCTATTTATTTTTTTGCTTTATCAGAAAAGGATAAAGCCTCTTTATATCACGCGAGGATTTGAATAAGTACCCACTACTCAGAGTAGTCACTACAAAATTTTCCTTCTTTATCACAAAACAATCCGCAGCTGGCTTAGCCCGATTCGCTGTTGAACTCACCACTTTCGCTCGTCCAGCCAGCCCCATCGCTAGAGCCAGCTCAGCCTCCACTGCTTTCAGTCCAAGATGTGCAACCACAAACTGATGTAGCCGAAACTCAGCTCATTCCACCATCATCCCAAAACGATGCCTCTGTCGAATTAAGGCGTTCCAATCGATCCACAAAAATCCCCGGATGTCTTGCTGATTTTCAATACTCGTCGATGTGTTCATCTCCCAATCACCCACTCTCGACGTGTCCAACAGGTACTAAATATCCTACAGAAAAATATTTGGTTTGTCACAGATTTTCACGGAAGTATAGGACTTTTCTCAGCACACTATTACTTCGGTAGTCGAACCCTCCAGTTTCTCTGCCGCCGTCCAACATCTAGAATAACGAGTCGCCATGGAGGCCGAACTTCAAGCCCTTGAAGAAAATAACACATGGAATGTTACCCTTGCCATCACACAAACGGGTCATCGGCTCCAAATGAGTCTACAAAATTAAGTACCGAGGCGACGGCAGCATTGAAAGATACAAGACACGGCTGGTAACCAAGGGTTTTTTACCCAGCAAGAGGGCGTTGATTACCAAGCTCATCTTCGTGCGCTGCCTATTTACCTTGGCCGCGATCAAGGGTTGGGCCCTCCACCAGATGGAAGTAAACAATATTTTTTTGCAGGGTGATTTGCATGAGGAGGTTTATATGCACTTGTCCCCGGGAAACGTGCACCAAGGGTCGAAACATACCCGACCGGTCTGCCGGCTAAACAAATCCATCTATGGCCTAAAGTATCGCGTAATTGGTATGCAAAGTTTTCCAGTACTCTCCAGTTTTTTGGGTTTCGCTAGTCGGCGAGTGACGATTCCTTATTCGTTATTACATCGGGTTTACATATTACCTTGGTAATGATCTACATTGATGACATGATCATTACGGGTAGTGACCCGATACATATTGAGCAGGTGAAGGCCTTTATTCGCTCCAAATTCCGGATTAAAGATCTGGGTAAGCTGAAATATTTCTTGGGGATATAAGTTGCACGCTCGCGTACGGGTATTTTCTTGTCTCAACGGAAGTACATCGTGGACATTTTCAAGCATGCCGGCTACGTTGGGGCCAAGCCAGTTGATTTTTCTATGGAGCAAAAACCTGTAGTTAAACGCCACTGATGGTCCATCACTCAAGGACCCCGACATATATACGCGACTGGTTGGGCAATTGATCTAACTGACTATTACCAGGCCTGAGATCACGATTAACACTCTTAGTCAGTTTATGCACTCACCTCACCAACCGCACATGGATGTCGCTCTCCGGATCCTCCGATATGAAAAGTCTCCTCCTAGCAAAGGTATTCTTTTACGTGTTGACAGTACACTTCAACTTAGTGCCTTCTGCGATTCTGATTGAGCGTCCTGCTCAACTACCCGCCGGTCAGTGACACGTTATTGTACGTTTTTAGGAGACAGTCCTATCTCTTGGCGCACCAAGAAACAGGGCACTATTTCACGCTCTTTTGCTGCGACCGAGTATCGGGCCATGACCTTGGCTACCTGCGAACTTTTCTGGCTACGGGCCATGTTTGCTGACATGGGCGATGCCCATCGATAGCTCATGATATTTTTACTGCGACAATCAATCTGTCATCCACATTGCTGTCAACCCTGTGTTTCACGAGCATACCAAACACATTGAGATTGATTGTCACGTTGTTCGTGAACGGGTCCAAGCTGGTGATATTCAAACAAGTCACATTCGAACCAATGATCAACGGGCTGATATTTTTACCAAGCCTTTGGGCCGAGCTCAATTCCTTTCTCTGTTTGGCAAGTTGGGCATTTGCGATTTGCACAGTCCAACTTGAAGGAGGTGTGTTAAACATAACGATCTTACTTGCAA
>LIEC01011810.1:0-54581 GCA_001925005.1 Drosera capensis
CGCACATAAGAAACGCAGCCAAAAACTTTCAAATGAGAGAAAGATACCTCCTTCCCTCGCCACTCCTCCTCAGGAATCTTGAACCCCATGGGAACCGAGGGTCCTCGATTAATGAGGTATGCTGCTGTGCTCACTGCATCTGCCCAGAATGTCTTTGGCAACCCTGCATGGATCCTCATACTCTTTGCCCTCTCATTCAAGGTCCTGTTCATCCTTTCAGCAACGTCATTCTGCTGAGGTGTCTCACGAATAGTTTTTAACATTCTAATTCCATTCTCAGCACAGTAATCAGTAAACTCACTATTACTGTATTCACCACCGTTGTCAGACTTCAAACATTTGATCTTCAGTCCAGTTTCATTCTCAACAGCAACTTTCCACTTTCTAAAGGTATTGAATACTTCAGATTTATGCTTCATAAAGTAAATCCATACCTTTCTAGTGGAATCATCTATGAAGGTGACATAGTAGCACGATCCTCCCAATGATGGGACTGATGTTGGTCCGTACACATCTGTATAAACAAGCTCCAGCTTCTTTGTCTTGGGTGTCCTCCCTGACAATGCAAAAGTGACTCTCTTCTGCTTCCCAAACACACATGGTTCGCAGAAACCAACTTTTACTTCCTTCAATTTTGGAATCTTCCCCTTCGAAACTAGCATCTTCATACCTTTCTCACTCATGTGCCCAAGCCTTTGGTGCCACAGAATAGAACAATGACCAGCATCATCACCAACCGAGTTTGCTTCATTTGTGGATAACTCTACCATGTATAGAGTACCCTTCTTTCAGCCACGAGCAATCACCAGATTTCCCTTCACCACCTTCCACTGGCTATCTCCAAATATGACCCGATATCCTTGAGCATCCAACATGCCCACAGAGATCAACATTCTCTTGAGTCCTGGAATGTATCTCACATCCTTCAAGGTCCATACTGTACCAGCCGATGTTCTGAGATTGATATCTCCCATTCCTGTGATGTCTAGGGTCTCGTCATCTGCTAGACGTACTTTGCCAAAATTTCCCGCTCTGAAATTATGCATTGCATCTCTGCAAGGAGATGCGTGAAATGAAGCACCAGAATCCATGATCCAGGATTCAATCGGGCACTCAACACAACAAATCAGTGCATCATCTACATCTTCATGAGCTACATTTACTGAGGTGTCCGGCTTCATTTCCTTCGGAGCTGTGCACTGCCTTCTGAAATGCCCCTTCTTCTGACAATTCCAGCAAATTATATCCTTGCGAGGTTTGGACTGTCCTCGCTTCTTGGACTTCGACCTGCCACGTCCTGAACTCTGCTCTTTCTCAGATTTTCTACCTCTGCTATCTGTACTCAACAGAGAACTTCCAGTTTCTCCAGAGTTCCTCCTACGAATATCCTCATTTAGAATCAAATCCCTGATTCCATTGAACGTCAATTTCGTAATTCCCGACGTGCTGGCTACTGCAATCACCGTTCCTGACCAACTATCAGGCAACGAAGATAACAACAATAGTGCTTGTATTTCATCATCAAAGACAACTTGTACTGACGTCAATCTCGACAGTATAGAGTTGAACTCATTCACATGATCTGTAACACACGCACCCTCTCGCATCTTCGTATTAACCAGTTGACGAATCAGAAATACTTTGTTTGACGCCGATGGCTTCTCGTACATGTTTGATAGCGCCTGTATCAAACCATACGTTGTCTTCTCGTTCACGATGTTGTACGCAACGTTCTTCGCCAGCGTCAATCTGACAACGCCGAGAGCTTGCCGATCCAGCAAGTTCCATTCTGTCTGGTCCATCGCATCCGGCTTTCTCTCTACCAGAGGAAGGTGTAGCTTCTTTTGATACAGATAATCTTCGATCTGCATCTTTCAGAAACCGAAATCGTTCCCATCGAACTTGTCGATCTTCACTTTGCCGTCTTCTGTCATTGCTCCCACTCGTCTGAGAAAACCCTAAGCTCTGTTAAGTAATCGATGAGGAAAAATGCGGAACACTGTTCACGCGGGACTATTCACTCCGGGATTCGTCGGAACACTATTCACCTCCGGACAGTGTCAAAAACACTGTTCACGACGCAGCACTGTTCACGCTGCAACATTGTTCACTTCGCCGGAAGTGTCTCGTCCAATTCCTCGATCTCGATCTCGTCTTCAACCTTGCTCTGATACCAATTGTTGGGATATATATTGATCGAGATCTCAAACGCACACAAGCAATTGTAAGACAATAAAGCGAAACGATGAACACAGAGATTTAACGTGGTTCAGTCAATTTGACATAATCCACGGCCGCACCAACACAAGGAATTTCTCTCTCATCATTAGGGTTTACAATTACACGGTATTTATAACCAAACACCCAACTTGGGCCAAAAGCCCATCACCCAACTTGGGCAAAAAAAACCCATTCAACAGCGAAGCCCAAATCAGACTACACAACTCAACATGGTCAGCTCTGATGATAACAGGGCCCACATATTGGAAAGTGGGTCGTGGAGGGAAACGTTTTTCTAAAGGTAACCCCCAATTTTCAGTTTCAACTTCGGAAGACGTGTAAGGAAAGAGATCAGATAAGTTAGGAAAGGGATATATTAGGTGTGAATTTAAGGAGTTCTGGTAACGGTAATGGAGGTAGAAGCGTTGAGTGAGATTCAAAGAAGAGACAATTTGGCTTTCTTAGAAAGAAAATAAGTGATTCAAGTAGGGAAAGAAAACAGGGGTATGTTTCAAGATCTACTCTCAGTGTTTGATCAGGCCCAAGAAGGACAATGGCAGGTTCTCAAAGAGTGGAATGGTCAACAGAGCTCTGAAACTGGGATGGGCCGTAAAAAAACACCCCGTAGTTGGAATGAACTCGAATTGCTAGAGGTCAGTCCAACATGGAGGGTATTCAATCAGAGTGTATGAGTGTGGGTGGCAAGAGATGTGCTCTATATTATCTATCCCAAGATAGAAAATGTAACAAACCTTCATGTCTAAGGAGTCTATCAGAGCTGGATGTAGATGTAAGCGAAGCAATCGAGAAGATGGAGTCCACTGAGCAGCAGGGGTGCTGCACCAATATATAACGGCGTTATGTAGGAACTGTCAAGGGTATAGGAACCCTTAAACAATTTACGTTCTTAAGGATATCCTTAGAAGAGTAAGTTCCCACCTAGTGTTTTTGTTCGAAACTTGGTTACAATCTACAGCTGGATCACATTTAAAAGGAAAAACCAATTTTAGCAATGGGCTAGTAATTACCGCAGAAGGGAGAAATGGAGGCGCTATGTTGCTATGGGACGCTGAGTATGGGATAATGCTGAAACGGATCTCGAAATGTCGAGGTGGAGAGCAAAGACGGAGGCTACAAATGACGATTTTCTGGGATATACGGGGAACCTAGATCTGAGGAGAGACATAGAACATGCGCTTTACTATGATCTCTGGCAAGTGAGCCGAGGTTACCGTGGATTCTGACGAATATTTCACCGAACTACTCTTTCATTTAGAAAAAGGTGAAAGCCCCAATATAATTCGTTGTGAGGCTAAAAAAAAGAGGGAGGGAGGGGGGAGGGAGGGAGTTGAATTGTCTCTTTTATGAAGATTTATTATGAAACTATCAAAGATTAGTTAGACAACTAGGTTATTTTAAGGTTATTATAGTAATGTGAAACCTTACTGCAATAATATTGATTCCTTTTAGTTTATAGCTGATCGAAGTTGATTAGTAGTACGGCTAAAGGTAATAAAAGAAGTGATGTAAGGACACAATGAGTTTTATATTGGTTAAAGTATATAGCTAAAATACGACTATATCCCTTACTATAATCATTCCTTGATTATCAATGTGACATGCCAAGAGTATTGTACTAGGTGTGATTATTTTATCCTCATAATCAATCCGTCATCCTACAGTATGTAAATGACAATATAAACCAATTACAAAATCCTTTCTTCTCCTCAACAGGGCTTGAAATAGCTTCTTGCAATCGTTTGTTCAACACTTGTACTATTCAAACCTTGCTTCAAATCTTGTTTCCTAATAGCTGGCTTAGATCTTCAGGTATAAATGCTCAGATAGTTCACTTGAAGCCTTATTTTACTTGTCGTTTTTTTTAGAGCAAAGGAGATTCGAAGATTCAAAAGTTATGAAACATTGGTCATTGTCTTTGTATTTATAGACAATCCCAAGTTTTTAGCCGTTGTATGACTTCTATGAAACATCAATTTCATGTCATCTCGTAACCATATTCACAAACCCATTACCTGTGGTTTTTGATACATGAAAGAACACTAACATAGTGCAAAAGGCAACAACATTATCCTTGAGTTGATCTGGACCATTCTGTTGAACTCAATTTTATAGTCTTTCAGTGTTTTTGTAGTAATCGTTTTCATACAGATGCTATTCAGGATAAACTATTTTTTACTGTAGAAACCTAAATGTTCAAGATTTACTTTCTCTTTACTCATGACCTCAATACTAATAGTCTTATTGCATTTTTTTTTTAATCATCCTTACTGCGTTCCTCTTTAACCAGTCTTTTTGTATTTTTTTCTGAATTAGATATGAGTTCGATATGACCCATTGTTACTTCAGATATGAGTTCATATATTTCCATGAGATCACATAGTTATTGTTTGGAGGAAAAAAGCAACTTCAATCATATAGCTAACCAGCTAATTGCACCTGTGGTCATCCTTGAGCTAAGCTTTCTCTCACATTTCCATTCATAGAATGCTAATTATTACTAATGGAAATACAAAGAGGTTTTGTGTTTGTGATCCTATGTTCTTGGAATATTCTAATGTTATTGATCATTAACAAAAGTGGTGCACTAGTTATCGGGATCCATGATGGCTTTGTGTCATCTACATTGATTTGATATGTTCGAAACAATTGTTGTTAATTATTTGTTGTCCAATGATAGGAGCTAAGATATTTCCAAGTACATCCATCGCAATGGCGTAATCCTTGTATAAATGGAGCGGTCAATGAAATTTAGCCAAGCCGCCCGCAAAAGGGGAGTGTGTTACATAAGGTTGTGTGGCCAGCTTCTCCGTCCAACAACACAGTCACTTTAGTATGTTTGGGCTAACCATTTTTGACAATAAGATGCTCAACCTCATAGGTCGACGACCTAATTTTACTGTCATTCATCATCGCAAAAACCAACTATCTTTTTAAATAGATCACAATGATATTCAACATATTTTAGTTAACCATGCATTAGCATCGTCATGGTGTAAACATTTATCCATCATCTCAATTATCATGATGCTTCCAATACTAATGGGCTGTTAGAAAAAGTCGGTATAAGATATGGTGAAAATTGTCCATCATTTTTTTTCCACCGTATAATTAAAATTAAATAATTTAATAACCCAAAATAAAAAGTCGACATCAATAATTTTATGTGAAAAACCTCATAAAAAATAAAATGAATAAAAATCACGACACCCTAATGGCACAAAAATATGCTCTAATGAGAGATTATAAATATCGTCTCTAAGCTCAGTTAGAAATGTTAAAAATATATAATTCCTCGAATGTATAGAAATTGATAAACAAAACTTTAGAGTATGACATGCTAATGATTAATTACTTAAGCTGAGAAGTAGGATAGTGAGTTGCAATCTACGAATCTTGCAGCAGAGTAGCAAACGATCATAATTGGAAGGGTCAATGTGGATCAACTGGATGCCGACTACTTCACAAAGTTCTCGATGAATAATAACAATGAACATGAACAAAAAAAGACCATAAATCTATCGGGGTCTAGGATTGAAGTCTCAGAATCAAGATCAAATAACAATACAACTGGGTGCAGTAAATGTACCTTACAACAAAGACAAAAGCGCAACAGACTGGGGATGTAGCAGAGCTAGTTGATGATTGGATAAGAACCTGAAAAACAGTCGTTTCGAAGATTTTGAGGTTCGAAAATCTGTATGAGGTTGAACATGTTGTGAGGAACCAGCCAACATCACTAAGGATTTGTACAGGGGATAAACAAATAGCTGTCAACATCATATAACACAGTCACTGGTTCTAATCCTATGACCCCTATAAAGGGGGGATTGTTTCCACTCTAAGAAGATTGACGATGAAAGCATTCTCAAGTTGGTTGCCAACCATTCCCAAGAGCAGTGATTGAAAATTTGAAGGAAGGAGTTCACTAGTTTGTCTCAAGAACATAAGACTGTAGTAGAATCATTACTTGATCTGTGCAAATTTCTTGGTTCATGCCTTAACAAGTTACAAACTTGTAAGTTTTTTTTGTTAACGAAAACAAAGAGATGGTGAATTCATATCTTAGATTGACTACACTGATCACCAAGGAAAAACTTGACTAAACCTTCGTTGATCATTTGACAACTATTATCTAAACCAATATAAATCATCGGTCCTTAACTGTATTTCATTTCATACTGTAGAATTGTTATAATATAACTAGGACAAAAAAGAAACAAATCCAAAGGACTCAAGTCTCGACCGTAGACCAGTTCTGCAAGTTTACAACAGACTTAGTGTGCATACTAGCCAAGACAACGCTACCCTAAGTTAGGAATAAATTTTTCAAAATAGCCTATTGACTCCCATCTAGACTATTTGATTTGTTGTAACTTTGAGTATTACAATTGATATCAGAGTCGTACCTTTCTCGACTTAACAGTTATTAGACAGAAAAAGACATGTATTTCCTCCCGATTTACTTACAAAGAAATTACTAACAAGTTATTGTGTGAAGAAACTATGGCTCCTTCAAATCTACCTAAGTTAGGGGTTATAATACGGTAAAAATCAATTTTTTTTTGGTTTCGGTTAAATGAATTTAATTGGATTTTAGAAAATTGGAAACCAAAAGCAAACAGAATTATATCAATTAATTGGGTTTCGATTAATCAAAATTTATTTCGGTTTTTTACCGAATTTTTGAAGGATTAAAAAAATAGCAGTTTTTTATGGTAAAAATTATTTTAGCAAAAGAGCTTCAAACAATAAAAATTGAAAACTAAGTTATAAATGCTTTATCCAAGTAGTAATAGATTCGTTTAATTTTTTGAAAAGGAGAATAATAAAATTTTGTAACATATAAATAATTTTTTTAAAATAAATCAATATAGAGAAAGATATAAAGATGAATGATAAAAAAATAAAACAAGGAAAAAAAATGTAATTTTGGTTAATTCAGTTAATCGAATCATCAATTTTTTTGATATCTAAAACCGAAACCTAATTTCAAGTAAAAATTGAAAAATCGAAAATCGAATCATCAAAAATCAAATTTACTGAACCGAATTTATTTTTTCTATTCGGTTTGGTTCGGTAATTCAGCCAAGTACCTGAATAACACAGTCAAGGAATATGGATTAGAAAATTTAAGTCACATTAAAACCCCTATTAGTGCAACCATAAAAATTGATAAGGATAAGAGTGTAAAAGAAATAAGTCAAACAATGTATAGAGGAATCATAGGCTCACTTTCATACCTTACTATAAGTAGACCATACATCGAGTACTCAGTCTGCTTATGTGTAAGATATCAATCTGATCCCAAAGAATCTCATTGCACTACAGTAAAGAGAATCGTGAGATATCTCAAAGGAACTCCAGATCTGGGTGTATGATATCCTATGGAATCAGATTTTATACTAACAGGTTACTTAGATGCAGACTTTGAAGACTGTAGAGTTGACAGGAAAGCACAAGTGGATCATGTCAATTTCTTGGAACAAGACTGATTTCATGGTTCAACAAGTAGCAAACCACGACGTCAACCTCTAATACAGAAGCAGAATACATAGCTGCAGGAAGTTGTGCTGGATAAGTACAGTGGATGAGGTCACAACTTGTAGACTATAGTATGATGTTTTCTAAAACTCCAATATTTTGTGACACCATGTCTCCAATGGTAATTTCAGAACATCGAGTTTTTCATGCCAGGACGAAGCGTATTCATGTCAGATATCATTTTATCAAAAGTCATGTGCAAAAAGATCACATTAAATTGGAATGTATTCCAACAGAAAAAACAAATTGCAAACATTTTTACAAAGCCTCTTGATGAGAGCAAATTTATTCAATTTCGAGGTGAATTGGGAATGATTGATTTGAATCAGTAAAATGGCCGACATGCTCTACTACTATACTACACATGTGGAATACAAACAAGCATTATTCTTACTCTACTATATTTTTATTTTTGGAAAGAAATAAGTTTTAAACTCATTGCCTAAAATCTCACAACAGTCAAATTAATGACTGAATCTGCGCAACAACTAGTTGTGAAATGGCATGCAATGCCAATCTCTGTGGTAAATGATGGAAGACATACAATGCTGAGCAAGGATAGACAAAAAAAAGGAATACGGACAATGAAGAAGTATTTGTCCAAAGCACACAGACTTTAGTGTACCAGAGATGGTTGCTATGGTTGGGTCAGAGGTCAGAGGTTCAATGAAATCTAAGATTTGAGGTTAAGAATATGATAGTATGAGGATATAAAAAAGGTGAGCTGTCAACATCAATGAAAGTTCACATGTTACCGGTTGTCACCATCAAATCAAGTATATAAGTCATGGATTCATTCCCTCAGCCTATAAAAAGGGATCAAAGAGCTCAAGGAACAATAGCAGTTGAATATAGAAAATCCAGTGAATTTAATACTACCAAAGTGAGCTAAATTAAGAAAATCAGAAAGAAGAGGGTTTACTAGTCTGCACTGAAGGACAGAAGCTACAGCAGAGTCCAGTGAAAAATATGGGCAAGGATCTAGGTTCTTTGCCTTTGACAAGTTAGATATCTTGTAAAGGGGAACTCACCTCTTGTATTGACTGAACTGGTCACCAATGGAAGACTCGACAAAGTTCTTACTTATCAGTTGATAATGAGTATCTGAACCAGTATAAATCATGTATTCTTTATTTGTTTTTCACTGTTGTGAGCTATTACAACTGTTAAAAATTAATAACAACAGAAAACGGAGAAAAACTCATAGAGTTTAAGTCTCTGTTGTAGGCTACCTTATTAGTCTACAAAGAATATTAATGTGCTGAAATTAATTATTCCACTGCGTTGCACTCATAAATTTCAAAACAATTTATTTACCACTCTCTAGGTTGAACGTGTGGATCTTAAAATTGGTATCACAGCTTGACTTTCCAGACCTAATAGTTCTGAAAAGAAAAGGTCATATCTTTTGATTTATATCTGTAAGAAGTTACTAATAGTTTATTTTGTGAAGAAAAATATGGCTTCTCCAAAGTCACCCAAATGCCCTAATAGTGGAGAGCCACCAGCATGCTCATTTGACAAATTTAATCACTCGAAGCTGAAGATGCTTGCACATCTGGACTCAATTGATGAAAGAATGCATGACATTATGACCGACAGACCATAAATACCAGATCCACTTGATGAAAAATAATAAAGTGAACAAACCCAAATCCCTCTGGACAAAAGAGGATTGGGATCTAGTATTGGTTGGACAAAAGGGTAAGGATTCAAATATTTAAAGCTCTTGATGATGACATGTTTGAGATAGTGGTTCATAAACCACTACAAAGGAATCATGGAACACTCTACTGCTCAGGAATGAAGGAATAAATGATATTAGGAAAACAAGAAGGATGGTCTGGTATAGCAGTACGATTGGGTCTCAATGTGATCTGATGAGAACTTAACGAGCTTTTATGTGATGTTCAATGTACTCATCAACAATCTCAAAATCTTAGGAAAGACTTTTGATAATAATGAAGTCAACCTGAAGTTCACGAGATCGCTTAGTAAGATGTGGGGGAGTCCAGGATCTTGTCAACATGTCCTTAGCCTAACTGTACAGTGTGCTGCATACCTATAACCTGGAAGTTGAGCAAAAGAGATAAATTGATGAGACCAGAAAGAAAACTCTAGCCTTCAAGGCTCAAGAGAAAATTTTGAAATCTATGACAGAAAAAGAAACGAGTGATAACTCATCTGCAAATGAACAAGTAATATAAAAAGAACTTGCACTGATGGGAAAAAAGTTCAAAAAGTTGTTCAAGAAGAAAAATCTCAGGAAGAATCTCTCAACAAAGGCCAAAGAAACAGAGTAAGAAGTCTGTTATAATTGTGAAAAGATATGACACTTTGCTGCACAATACAGATGACCTGCACAAGAATCGTCTACATAGAGGAAACAAAAAGGAATACAGCAAAGGGAACTCTAGAAGGAAAGTAAAGTGCAATGCTCCAATACTCAGATGGCTAATGGTTACTTAGAAGAAGAAGAAATTGATTTTGATGAGATCTTTGCCCCTGTTGCAAGACTGAAAGCAATAAAAATGTTCCTTACTTATGCTGCATATCAAGGATTCAAAGTCTATCAGATGGATGTCAAGAGTGTCTTCTTAAACGAAAAGCAGCAAGAAGAGGTATATGTTGAACACCTTCCTGGTTTTGAAGACTTTAAACATCCACGTCCTGTTTACAGGCTAGACGAGGCATTATTTCGTTTGAAACAAGCTCCAAGGGCATTGTATGAAAATCTCACAACCTTTCTGTATGAGAATAATTTTCAAGGAGGAAAGGTAGACACCATCTTATTTCTTAAGAAACATAAAGAACATGTATTATTAGTGCAAATATATGTTGATGACATTATATTTGGCTGAATTATAATAAACTATGTGAGAGATTTGCTGCATTAATGAAATCTACATTTCATATGAGTTTAATGGGAGAATCGAAATACTTTCTAGGACTTCAAGTACAACAGTTAGGAAGTGAGATTTTTATAAATCAAGCCAAGTATATGAAGAACAAAGTTAAAAAATATGGATAAGAAAATGCAAGCCACATGAAGTCTCCCATGAGTGTAGCAATGAAAATGATAAAGATGAGAGTGGAAAGGAAATAAGCCAAACAATGTATAGAGGAATATTAGGCTGAGTACTATATCTTACTGTAAGTAGACCAGGCATGCAGTACTCAGTCTGCTTATGTGCTAGATATCAATCTGATCCCAAAAACTCCCATTACATTGCAGTGAAAAGAATCCTGAGATTTCTCAAAGGGACTTCACATCTCGGTGTATGATATCCTAGGGAATCAGATTTTACATTAACAGGCTATTCAGATATTGACTTTATAGGTTGTAGAATTGGCAATAAAAGCACAAGTGGATCATGTCAATTTCTTGATGCAAGATTGATTTCATGGTTCAACAAGAAGTTGACCACGGTGTCAACCTCTACTACAAAAGCAGAATACATTGCTGCAGGAAGCTGTGCTTCAAAAATACTGTGTATGAGGTCACAACTTGCAGACTACGGTATGATATTTTCTAAAACTCCAATTTTTTGTGACAACACGCCTACGATGGCAACTTCAAAAAATCCAGTTTTTCATGTCAAGACTAAGCATATTGATGTCAGATATCATTTTATCAAAGATCATGTGGAGAAAGGTCTTATTAAATTGGAATATATTCCAACAAAAAAACTAATTGCAAATATTTTATAAAGTCTCTTGATGAGAGCAAATTTATTCAATTCTGAGGTGAATTGTGTATGATTGATTTGAATCAATAAAATGGCCAAAATGTTCTACCACTCTACTGTACATATGGAATGCAAGCCAACATTATTCTTATTTTAGTACATTTTTATTTTTGGAAAGAAATAACGTTTTAAAAACTGATTTCCTAGAATCCCATAATGGTCAAATCAATGACAGAATGTGTGTAACGGCTAGTTGAAAATGGCAACGGTAACTTTTTCAAAGAGTATAAATTCTGAAAAATTTTCAATCAAAAACAGTTTTACTCTCTCACTTTCAGTCTTTCTATTGCGCTCTACTACAAAACCATATTGTATACCCTAGTTTGCAAATTCTTACGATTCACTTTCACAAACTCGAAAATTCTTTTAATTTCAAGTAAAATGGCCAACATCCGATCCAACACTCCTAAGAATGACAAATCTCAAGAGCAACGAAGCCCAACAAGAAAGATTGAGTTGCACACAGGAGTAGTTCTCGATTTTGAGATATTAAAGAATGAATTAGATGAGGAGAAAGAAATATCTGAGCTGATTCAAGACAAAAGCCTCAAGCACTTCAGTGAAAAGCTAAGAAGGATATACGATGAGGAGGTGCTCGATTTCATCGAAAAGGCAAAGGTTGCAAATGACCTTCAATTCATCACATACACATCCACTAGACGAATTGGGATCAACATCGGTCATAACGACTTCGAACAGCTCTTCAAAGTTTCAAATGAAGGGCCCAGATGTATCCCACTCTCTGTGGTGACTGATGGAAGACACTCTATTCTCAATAAAGACAAACATAAGAAAGGGATACAAACCATGTAGAAATATCTGTCCAAGGAACACAAGCTGCTCGCAATCATTGTAAAGAAGATAATTATGTCGAGGGAATTCTCCAAAGATCATATTACGTCTGACCAACAAGAAATAATGTGTGCAATTCTCACAAAACACAAGCTTAATTAGTCCAAGCTACTAATGTATCAACTGAAAAGGATATAGAGGCCAAACAACCTTTATTTGGAAGAGTCATAAGTATCATTCTCAAGGAAAAACTCAATCTATCTGACAAGGGAGGAAGACTATGGACTATGACCAAGTAGATCGATGTGAGAAAGATAGGCAAGTAGCCAATAGGTTTCTCAAAGTTACTAGTAGGAGTGCAGACTACAGACTAGCCTGACAAGAAGAAATTTGAAAAGGCCAAGGGGAATGTGATCAGGAAGGCACAAGCAATCAAACCGAAGCAGACGAAGTAGACAAGAAGGAAGCTTGTCCTGCAGACCTCAGACGAGGAAACTGTATCAGATCTCCCTACTACATAGCCTATATAAATGGAGATAGAAGCACATTTTGCACTAATAGAAGAGCATATTGGACAACCAACTGTAGCAAAAATTGAGGAATCATCCTCAAAGACATTACCACCAAAGGAATCAGAGCTTTCTGCACTTCATGATGCATACATAGCACTGAAGTATCTAAAACAAGAAAAGGTCCAAGCTATACAGGAAAAGGTTCTGAAACATAGAGCCAAGATTGAAAAAATACCAGGCAAGCCTTAGAAGAAAGCAATGGTCCAGAAGTTCATCAAGCAGCATAAGCTCCCGATTAAGAGGACATCCAAAGGTGCAAGGCCAAAGCTTATTCCATTAAGACCAATAACAAGATATAGGATAAACACAGATGGCTCAAGGACAGAAATTGGAATAGTTAATGGCATGACAAAAGCAGAAATCCATCAACTGGTCCAAATTCAGAAAATGGAGGCCTACAAGAAGAAGAGACCCACTGAACCCTGCATACTATTCAGTGGAGTTCTCGAGATAAAAGACCCAACTCTTAAGACAAGAAGGCACATACAGGCATAACTATAACATATTGAATTTGTGCACACTCCTGAAGTGGAGGTTGAATTGATAAGGCTAGTAGATAAGCACGTCAGGGCAGAAACATTGGAGACTTATGATTAACTCTCAAGGTGAATAGTCGACAGAACAAAACCATCAGGAGATGATGGTGGTGGTGATGATTTTCCACACCTAGAAGGCCATGATGATGTTGATGACATCATTGATGAGGTAGCTGAAGAAAGGATCAAGGAGAAATTAACAGCAGAACCATCTGCTGTAAAAGAGCCAGTAGTAGAGTGACCTATAGTCAAGTTCCCAGCAACAGAGCCTACTCCATCAGAAGAACAAGTAATGCATGAGAAAATAATAGTAGAGGCATCACCAATTAGAGCAGAGACTACCACAGAAGAAGCCACTGCAAACCACAAAACAAGAAGAGTTCACCCAAGTTATCACTCTTGACCTCACTCATATACATATAGATGAAATAGTCATAGTGGAGGACGAATCAGTGGAAAAAAAATCATTACCAATAGAGAAGCAGACTACAGCAGACAACACTCTCAAAGGTATCATCCTTCAAGAATCAACAAATGCCAGATGAGTGACACTCCCTTTAGTTGGCCAGGAAAATGAGCAACGTCAAGACTCACTTTCACTAAACCTTGAGTTTTCACCTCCCTCTTCATTTAGAATGATGCAAACTAGGGTAGATCCATCATCTGTAAGTTTTCTCCCAAGGCTTACTCTACACCCTAGACTGCAGGTAGGAGTCTAGGACAAGCCCTTGTAGGCATTATAATGACACAAATCTATGAAAGACCATCCTCTACTGTAAGAATAGTAGTAGAAATTAAACCATCTGCACATCAACAGTCATCTCCATTAGAAACTATAGTTGAATATAGACTCCGAAAACTGGATCAGGAAATCTACAACATGCATCAGTGGACAAGTTATGCAATCAAGGAACTTCTCAACAGTATGTAACCAGTTGCAGACGAGTTAGAAGCTAAGAAGACTAACATGGAAAGGTGTTTTGGAAACTTTTAGGCAACTCTCTCCAACATGGCTGAAGGTCTTACAGATCAAATATGAAGGGCTAATGTCCTAAATCTTATTAGTATAAGCTCAGTTTCTCAAATCTAACAAGCTAAGGGGACAACACTCAGTTGACCTACGCAAACTGCAAGCTTCCTTGAAAGCAACCCATCAACAGCTTATGGAGCACATTCACAACAATGACAAAAGGCTTGGGTTGCTGGAAAACAAGCTTCAACTTGAAATTATCAAAGCCACAGTTTCTCATCAGACAACCACGTCTAAACTAAGAGTCCTAAGAACTACAATCGAAGCCTTTATATTTGCAATCAATGCTAACAAAAAGGGGGAGAAGAGAGCTGAAAAAGGGAAAGAGCCAACAAGGCTTCCTGGGGAGAAAGCAGGAGAGAAAGCTATAGCCAAGGAAAAGACAACAGAGGAGAAAACTACAAACGAGCTCAAAAGAAAATAAAAAGCAGTAATAGAAAGAGAAAGGGCTGCAAAGACACAAAAGCTTCAAGGGGAGAGGTCATAAAGTCACAGATCTCATAGAGAACAGTCCCAAGAGAAGAGAAGAACACACCATAGAACATCTGAAGACCAGCTTCATAAGGTCAAAGGCAATAAGTATCGCAGGTAAAATGTCATACCCTTTGCTGCACATTAGTCTAAGTAATTAGAATAAACCATTTATCAAACAATATAATTTAGAGAGTTAGCTAGTTTTTTTGCTTAGGAGTTTTGTTAGCATCAATTTATGGGGAGATTGATAGGAATGCTCAATCCCTCCAGTTGTATATAAATTGATGAACAAAACATAGAAGTATTAACCATGATGTGGTTAGTGTACTTAGACTCGAAATTAGGTAGGTATATGCAGTTTAGGTCAGATGCTAGAGAGCAGATAGCCATAGATGGAGAGCATTATGTATACCACCAGATGCAGACTACTAAGAATGCATGGGCAACAAAAGACCTACAAATACTTCAGGATCTAGGATTGAACTTTAGGTGAGGACCAACACAACAATGCATGGATTGCATTAGATCTGGGTGTAGATGAGATTGTAACAGTGGCTGGGTGCCTAACAAGAAGAAGCCTGAAAAGGCCAAAGGGAAGATGATCAAGAAGGCACCAGAAACCAGACCGAAGCAGACAAAGGAGACAAGGAGGAAACTTGTCCTGCAGACCTCAAAAGAGGAAACAATATCATAGGCTCCCTACTACACAACCTTTAGAAATAGAGAAAGAAGCACAGTCTATACCAACAGAAGAGCATAGTGAAGTTAGTTCTCAAAGACCAATAACTGTAGCAGTAATTGAGGGAATATCCTCAAAGACCTTACGACCAAAGGAACCAAAGATTACAACACTTCATGACGTAAACATAGCACGGAAGTATCTCAAGGCTGGTGCTGATAAAAACCTTCAGAACCTTATTCTAGAAGCTCATAAAAGCTATCAGGAAGTCAGAGAAGGATCACAAGAACATTTCAAGCAAGAGCTAGGTGCATAGGGCTACATAAGAAGGGAGATTGAAGCCAAGCTCAAAGGGACTGCAAGTACATTGACAATAAGGACTACTACAACTGAGGCATTCACAACAGCAATCATTCCTATCTCTAATATAGGAATGAAATTGGCTGTGATTGAAGATGACCAGCCATCAACTATATCAAAAGCATAGGCCACCATAACAACCACAACTATATAATCTCCAGAGAAGAAAGAAATCATAAAAATGCTACAGATGGTCCTCTATCTATATGGGAGAGAGGTCAAGTGTGGTAACTTAGGTGAACCCTACTTGCTCAGTAGTCTACTGATAGTCTATAGTAGTTTCTTCTATGATAACCTCTATTGCATCCCTAATTGGTGATTTTGTTAGGAAGCCCTCCTTTATTGGTCATTACTCTGTTGTTGTTTCCTTCTATATTGTTGATTCTGATGGGGTAGGCTCTGCTGCTAGGGACTCGACAATAGATGAATTTGCTGCTAGCTCTTTTGCAGGAGATGGTTCTACTAATGATTACTCTTGGATCCCTTCTTCAGCTATCTCATCAATGATGTCATCATCATCATGGCTTTCTAGATGTGGGAAGTCATCATCACCATCCTCATCATCTCCTGATGGTTGTGCTCTATCATCTCCTAGGTCACTGCCCTGTCGTGCTTGTCTACCAGCCTCTACTTCACGAGTGTGCACAAATTCGACATGTTGTAGTTATACCTGTTTGTGCCTTCTTGTCTTAGAGGGTTGAGTCTTTGATCTCCATAACACTACTGAACAGTATGTAGGGTTTAGTAGGCCCCTTCTTCTTGTTGTCCTCTATTTTTTGAATTCGGACCAGTTTCTATCATGCCTCTATCATGCCATCAACTATTCCAATTTCTATCCATGAGTCGTCTATTCTATACCTTGTATTTGTATCTAATGGAATGAGCCTTGGCCTTGCAGCATTGGATGTCCTCTTGATTGGGAGCTTGTGTTGCTTGATAAACTTTCGGATCATTAATTCCTTCTGAGGCTTACCCAGTATTTCATCGGTCTTAGCACTATGTTCCAGAACCTTTTCTTGAATGGCTTGGACCGTCTACAATACTTTTATGATTTCTTCCTTCTCTGAAGATTGTGTAGTTATGGTAGCTCATGCTTCTAATGCAGTTGAGGGATAATCAACTTCAGTTATAGCCAAATCCATTCCTACATTAGAGATAGGAATGATGGCTATTGTGGATGCCTCAGTTGCAGCAATCCTTATTGTCAATGTACTTATAGTAGAGGTGCTTTATGTTTGCTTAGTCTGCATCCTTCTGAGCTTGGCTTCAATCTCCCTTCTTGTGTAGCCCTGTGCACCTAGCTCTTGTTTGAGCTGTGCTTATGATCCTTTTTTGACTTCCTGATAGCTTTTCTAAGCTTCCAAAATGAGCTTTTTTATGCACTAATAACAAACATTGTGAGACATTTGCTACACTAATGAAGTCAAAATTTCGAATGAGCCTAATAGGAGAGTTGAAATATTTTTTAGGACTTCAAGTACAGCTAATTGAGAGTGTTATACTCATAAACCAAGCTATATATTTAAGAATTTTTTTAAAAAAGTTTGGTTTAGAAAATACAAGTCACATGAGAACACCCATGAGCTCTACTGCAATGATAGATAAAGATGAGAGAGACATACTCATGGACCAAATACTATATAGAGTAACCATAGGATCATTATTATATCTTACTCCTAGCAGACCTGATATCCTCTATTCTATTTGTAGCTATACTAGGTATCAATCTGATCCCAAAGAATCCCACCACACTACAGCAAAATGAATAATGAGATATCTCAAAGGAATTCCTAATCTCGGTATATGGTATCCAAAGAAATCAGATTTCACAATAATGAGTTATTTAGATATAGACCTTTCAGGGTGTAGAGTTGACAAAAAGAGCACAAGTTGTACATGTCAATTCTTAGGTGCAATACTTGTATCATGGTTTAGCAAGAAGCAGGCGACTGCCTCTACCTCTACTACAAAAGCAAAGTATGTTATAACTGGGAGCTATAGTGCACAGTTTTTATGGATGAAATTCACCTTTCAGACTATGGGATTTCAAAAATATCGATCTTTTGTGACAACATGCCTACAATAGTTATTTCAGAAAATCTTATTTTTCATTCATGGATTAAACACATTGATGTCAGATATCATTTTATTAGAGATCATGTGCAAAATTAAGTTAGAATTTTTTACTAAAAGAAAATAAATTATAGACAATTTTACAAAGCTTTTTAATAAGAGTAAATTTATCAAGTTTAGGGGTGAATGGGTATTATTGATCTAAATGAATAAGGCCAAAATGCTCTACTGGACTCTACTGTATAGTGAGATGCGGACTAACATTCAAACCCCCTATTGTATTTCTATTTTTTGAAACAAACAAATGCTTTAGTTTTCTGTGCCAAAAATTTCGTAATAGTAAACAAAAGTGACAGTTTCATGAAAAGATAGGTAATGGTTACTTTTTGAAGACTTTTTATTTGTATAATTACTCAAGTGCTATGAGACCTAAAAACTCTTTAACATTCTCTCCCTCTACGCACTCTCATACTCTCTATTGCAAACCTTAACTCTTAATTTCTCAAACTCTCTTTATATGAACTCTAAATTCCTTTAATACTTTGCAAAAATGGTCAACACTCAATTTAGCTCTCCCACTTCATTTGTAAGAACCCAGATCTAATCAAGTCCTTCAAAAAAGGAGACCAAGAAGATAGAGCTATAGATTGGTGTTGTTCTAGACTTCGAAATCCTAAACGGCAAAGTCAAAGAAATTACAGAGCTTATTCAAGATGCTAGGTGAAGTATCTATGTGAGACAACCAGCAGGATCTATGAGGGTGAGATGAGACACTTCATCGAACATGGAACATCGTAGATGACTTCTAGAGAATCACATACAAGTCCAACGATTGCATTTAGATCAAAATCACTCCCAAAGTCTTTGAAGAGTTACTCCATGTCTCAAATGAAGGGGAGAGAATCATCCATGTTCGGACAATGAATGAAGGAAGGATGGCAATGCTAACTGTGCAACATAAGGAGGCTAACATAAGAACAATGAAGAAACTCTTATCCAAGCCTCATAAGCTTCTTACAGCTGTCATCAAGAAGTCATTCATATCAAGGCAGCTAAAGATCATATTACCAAAGACCAACACAAAATTATGGGTGCTATACTAATAAAGCACAAGCTCAATTGCATTAAACTATTGATGTATCAATTTGCCACACAACTACTGTTTAGGAGGATAATCATTATCATCCTCCAGGAAAAAGTGAAGTCATCAGACAAAAAAGGAAGAGCTTGGACTATAGCCAAGCAAAATGATGTCAAGAAGATTGACGAAAAGTCCACAGGAAAGGAAAGGTAGTACAGACCACTTCTATTGCTTTTGACCAACCTCTGAAGGAGGCGGTAGAGAAAGCCAAGGAGGCTAATGCAAAGTCTCTTAAGAAGGCACCATCTGCAAAGACAATGGCTGTCAAAGCTCCTGCAGCAAAGGGTCCTGCAGTTGAGCTTGTTGTAGTTAAGGCAGCAGAAACCAAAACCAAAACCAAAAAGCCAATAAGGAAAGCTACTCCTGCACGTCCTCCAAGGCAGACAAGAAGGAAACTAGTAGTGCAAACATTAGAGGGAGCAGAGGACGCTTCCTCAAGGGTACTAGGACAAGTGGGAATAGAACCAACTCTAGAAGAAGAAGTTACGAAGCCCACAAGGGGCTCGATTGTAGAAGGTCTTGATAAAAACAACCAAGGGGACCTGACTGCGCTGAAGAAGGTGTGATTGATAAGGGAAAACAACTCTAAACTGAGCCAGAACCTATCAAACAAGTCTAAATAGACATCATCTACCAACTCTCCTAAACAACACCAATAATCGTCACAGCGATTACAGTGAAAGGGTAGAAATCCAAGTAGAAACCTCCCAAGAACATTGAAATTGCTAAGTTGCATGACTCAAATTTGGCACTCGATATATTCAAGGATGGCCAAGATGAGAACGTGATATCCCTCATCACTCATACGACAGAAATATGGGTAGAGATCATAGAAGGCCCCGAAGAAAAATCAAAGCTTTCGTCTACCGGTCGCATGCAAAAGAAGTTGGTCATGGAATTTGGCTTCCCTATCGTAGATGATAACCCATTTCTTTATTCCTACCACAAGTTGTCAAAAAAATACTTTATATTGTTGTTCTTTTGGTTCTTTTATCTTAATGTGTATAGTATGAGTGGTCCTTACATGAGGGACCGTTTACTAACATGAGCGAAACAACTTTCAGTTGTGCTTCATAACTTTGCATCATAAACTTATTTGAATCATGTCCTTTCATGAAGGCATGTCTATCTGACCCATTTAATGAGGAATATACATCAGCAATATCAACTTATCGAGCACGTATGATGAAAGATTTGAAGATATTATATCGAGTCAATGAACAATAAATGAAACACAAATTTAACATAGGAAACTCGAGTACCAAGAGAAAAACCCATAACACACCATCACAAACCGCGATAGAAAAGTTGTATGTTTAGAGAGAATTCTAGAGTGTATCTGATCATATTATGTCACAACTCAACTCATATGGATGATTCATAACATGGGTTATAGTTATAAACCCATTAGAAAATGATTTAAATAAATCTAATCTTCCAAACGCACGACCCATCCACCCCACACATAGCGTGACCAGGGCTGTGCTGAAGAAGTTTTGCATACCAGGAAGCATGGCCGTATGACCTAATCCATCAGGCGCAGCCTGTGCTGAATGTCAATCCATCCTAATTCATTATTTAACACATCCAAGATCTTACATATTTGAATATAGTTTTGGCCATGAGAGTGTTGCCCTCACACCTCTGCCAGGGCTTTTGATCCTCATACTGGTGAGCATAGCTCACATCCGTCGAGGACGTAAAGTAGTCGATAATCTCAACAAATTCCTGTTATTGAATAATTCACACAAATGGACTCCATCCCAGGAGTAAACCACTTCAAACTAACCTCAGTCGTAAACCCACCTTTTCCAACAACATTACATTCTTCTCTACCTTCTCTCAAATGAAATGATATTGAATGTTGATATTTTTACTACGAAAATGATCGGTCGGGTTTCTCGCCACATAAAGAGCTCTCGGATTGTCACAGTACAGGTTCACCGGTTCTACTTGAAAACCAAACACACTAGTCAATCTTTGTAACCATACAACTTTCTTACTGGCATGTGTCAAAGCCATATACTCAGCTTCACTCGAAGATAGTGCTACTACACTTAGGATTCTACTCATCTAACTCACCGGTGTACCAAACTAGCTGAAAACATACCAATAGAAGGCCACGTCAATGTAGTCTTCTAACAGAAGATCACCCGTACCTTAAAAACACATAAAATCTGAAGTACCTAAAAGATACCTGAGAACTCTCTTCACGGCTAACCATTTCTGCTTATCGGGATTTTATATGGATTGACTCACTACTCCCACTGCTTGGAAAATATCAGATAGTATGCTAGCCATAGCATACATAAGACTACCAAACCACACTTGCATATGGTATACCTTATATCTCCTCTATCTCATCAGCTGTCTTAGGACAATGCTCAATTGATAACCTTATACCTTGGGAAAACTATGTGGTTTACAGTCAGTCATATTAAATTTCTTCAACATGCCTCTAATATACTTCATCTTGTAATTCTATGCCAACATCTATACAGAATCGATCAACATCATGTTATTTATTATCAATAACATATCATCTACTTATAGCAGCAAATAAGCAAAGGCTTTTATTATCAAAACTGCCCCTTCATCCTCCTTCAATAAGATAACCTCCATATGAACACACGAAACAAATTCACATCAAATTGCCTGTCATAATCCCAAATCATCGAGCTTCTGGATTAACTGAAGAGTCAAATAGATAAGTACCCTTGGATTTAGTATTGTAATCAAACCTCATCAAATCCTAATCTATCGTCAATTCACATCTCCAAAAGTCTAATTTCAAACCTAATTATACATTGAAACTTTCTTCGTCACTAGATTTCATCCCCTATATGTCATAATCCATATCGAAATGAACGGATTACATAGGTTCATGATTTAAGGGTTCTCGTCGACGAATGGAATAGGATTTCAGAATTGAAGTTTTTGTATGTCCAAGAGTGTGTGATCTGTGATTTGATATCCGACTTTGTATGTTGAAGATTTGAGGATTTGGTGATTAAGGGTCTAACCATTTTAAAAGGAAGTGTAAGGTCCAAGATATAATCTAGAGGGGGATGAATAGGTTAATTTGAATTTTAACAATTTTATACAGCGGATTATGAATTTGCAGGCCACTATTCTATGCAGACTATTGGGGCAGTCTGTAGCTAACAGTTCAAAGCACATTCTTATCACGAAGGGACTCAAATTGCTTATAACTACTTGGTCTTATGGCTTTCACTCCATAAGGATAATATGGTAGAGCTTAGGATTTTGATGAAATTTTCCTCAAATGGTTTATGTGCTTTCTATTGTCAGAGGTGCTCTTTGATTTCGAAGGTGTTTTTGAAGATTTTTGTGAAACACCTTTGGTTTTTGGTTTCAGTGAGAATTTCAGAGGTGTTTTTGAAATTTCAGAGGATAGAGCAAATCATCAACGACACTTTCGATCAGAGATGTTTCAATGGTTGATACCCACCTAAAACTTAGTTTGTTTTGGTGTATGTCCGATTGATGTGTTTCAATGATCAGAAGAGGAAGAGGAAGGAGATGAAGGAATAACTCGAGATGCTTATGTGTAATATTTCTTGAGCAATAACCATGGAAACATGTGTCATATTGCATGAAGTACTATCACTAGTAAAGATTATACGAGAAAACTTCATTATGCCAATGAACAACAGATTCTTACTCATCGCAGGTATATGCATGACATCAGGTAATGTTCGCATCGTCCCATTATGCAGCTTGAACCTGATCTTCTCTCTTCCAACGAATCTGATGGTTGTATTGTCTCCAAGAAAGACGTCTTCACCATTATAACTCTTATATTCAGAAAACCACTCCCTCCATTGTGTCATATGATAGGAAGCAACTGTGTCTATATACCAGACATCACGACTAGACTGTGAATGACATGCAGTAGTAACATAAATATCACGTCCGTCTTCTCCTTTCTTGTTCTCTAAACCAAAGAAATTACCCTTTCTTGTTCCAGAAGTATATTTATAATCCTTCTTCAAATGTCCAACCTCGTTACGATTCCAGCAATGATGTCGTGACTTATCTTTGCTCATTTATTAACCTCTAGATTTAGATCTTTTATCATTCTTGTTATAGTTTCTGTTATCAGTTTTTCCTGTACTTAGAAGATAATACAGTAAGACATACATTCTCATAAGTCAATTCTTCCGTACCCCCATCAATAGTCATGATGAGATTTTCCCAAAAATCAGGAAGTAAACAAATCAGTGCTGTAGGTCTATGAGCATCCTCAATTTGATCACCAATCAACGTCAACTTACTTATCAATGTATTAAGCTCATTCAGATACCGAATAAAAGTATCACCTTCGTGCCTACGAAGATTATACATCCTTCTATAGAGGAATAGTTTATTAACCAGAGGCTTACTTTGGTATAGGGATTCCAGCTTTATCCATCGTCATTGTTTCACCCAGCACGTTCATCAACACCGAATCGACCAAACACATACGGATCAACCATAGAGCTTTTCAATCCATTTTCTCCCATCTTTCAACAATAATAACAAACATAGGATCACCTATCATGTCCATATATTTGTCCTTGTGTTTATCAGTTAAAGAAGCATGACTGGTTTCTTCGGCTTCTCCTTGATGATCGTTATCCACAGATCCCTATCCACAAGTAAATCTTCCATCTTTATCTTCCCAAGATCGAGCCTTTTGCCATTGAACTTCTTGATCTCAATCCTCATGTCGAACGACATATCTTCAGATCCAAATAATCGAACCTTGTGCTCTTATACCAATTGAAATATTTAAAGATCTTAGATTGTGACAATGAACAATAAATGACACATAAATTTAAAGTGGGAAACCCGAGTACTAAGAGAAAAACCCACAATAGACCATCAGAAACTGTGGTGCTAAAGCACTATGTGAAGAGAGGATTACAAACCGTATCAGATCGTATTACATTATAACTTAACTCATATGGACGACTAATAATAAGTTACATTTATAGGCCTATTAAGAAAAGATTTAAATAAATCTAATCTTTTAGAAGTTGCCCGATACTCGGTCCATGCTCCTTAGGCACGGGCTGCCTAGCGTCATGCTCAGGAAGTTCAGCTTATAAAGAAGCACGGCTGTGGGGCATTGCACAGCCTCCTCTGGATGGTTGTTCATGTTGAGTCAGGTCTGTGTTGAATGTCAATCCATCCTTCTTCACTGTTTAACACATCCATGGTTTTACATCATATTTGTTGGAGTAGTCGTAGAAGTGCTCGAGACGTTGGTAAATCTAATGTGCGATAAGGAAAAAAAAGAAGATGGACGAAGCATGCTGGGTACGACCCGAGCTGCATGGGCACGGCCGTGCGCTTTGGAAGATCTCACTGACATGGCCCGTGAGATATTTGGTCCTAGATTTGTTTCAGACTTCTTTATTTATAGGTCTATATATACACCTATATATCAAATTTATTAGATGTGATTGTGTAAACACCCAAAACATTTGAGATACTTTATTTTCTCAAATAATAACAAAAATAATATTTTACTGAACATCATAATTTATACAATGATGTTATAATTTTCGTTTATAAAAAATTATGACAAAAATATGGTAAGGACCCGAAAAAATCGATAAAATTTAGTTTCACAAAAATTAATTTTATCGGGATAAAAGGTTTGTTTGAAGGTATAATAAGAAAAGAATACAAAATATAAATGAAATACAATCCTAATATGTAAATAAGGAAAAATACGGTTTTAATACCAAAATACCCTATGTATACGAAAATAACCTAAACCTAATTTTGACATTTATGTTCCTTTATGCCAATTTATACTCCACCTGAGTTAAATTAATTATCAATTAATTATCCACTAAATACCCACTAATTACCCACTAAATACCTACTAATTATCCATTAAAACTATTTAAAGTGATTTAATTTTTTATAAATACAAGCTCTCTTCTCCTTGAAAAACTTCTTACAAACATAAACGCTCTTTGTCATGCAAGAGAAAGATAAGCAGGAGAAGAGAAGAAGGAGAGTTTGAGGAGAAGAGAAGCTAGAGTTATAAAGTGACAAGGATCCGTCACCAATAATAAGAGAAGGTGATCATTTTATTTAAAAATTTTGTGAAAAATTATATGCTTTGTGATAAATTCCGATTTTAAGACATGTTGAATTCTCACATGTCTAGTTTTTAATAAAGTTGATAGATCATGATTTAAATTTCTGAATCTAAAGAAATAAATCAAAACATGCAGTTATATTAACTAGTAAAAACTGATTGTAGGGATAACTTATATATCTTGGTTTGGAATTACATAGAAAGAGTTAGAAAACAAGCTTTATATCAATGGAAAGGTCTTGTTGTGTAGTCTCCATAACAGTTTAAAAATCCAGATTTGGAGTTATATGTAAGGAGTTATGAGTTGATTAGTAAAACAATTAATCAAATTGTCTAATCTAGAAGAAAATATAAAATTGAACGAATAAAACTGTTATTATTGGTAACGTTTCATGATAGAAGCTTTGGTTCTATGAAAAGATTAGGAAGTCTAGTTTATAATTTTACAAAATAATTTTTGGAGCTGTATTCGAGAAGTTATAGATTTAAACTTATCGATGGTTTATGTTGGGCATAATCCAAAAAATGAACCGTTTTAATCCCGAAACAACTCCAATTATTCACAAACAGTTCTAATGATGATTAATATATAAAATCATCATCATGGACTATCAAAAAAAGTAGCATAGACTTTTCTCAAAGTTTGTCACCACCACATAATATTACTACATCGATTTTTAAAGAACTACGAACAAATATGTTTAACTCCATAACATGAACAATCATTCATAAGGGTGTATCTTAATACGCGTATCCAATTTTATTATAGGACTTGAAGACGTTGCATGTTATCACTTAAAAACGAAGCTGAGCATGTGCATGTGAAGAATTATGATAACAGATAACGTTTAGATTTATTGTGTGTGACGATGCGCATTATTATAATGTGAGTATAATAATATGCGTTGGAATCTTTGGTCGTAGTCACTAATTATATTTAGCATAAAATGTGTTCCGATATATCTTATTGCATATCACTTGTTGCATGTCTTGATAAGATTATAAGTGTGTTTGTGTTATGCCTTGTTTGCTGGTATAAAGAGGATGAGTGAGTAAAAGATGTGTAAATCCATAATTTGTAGGATAACTCTGTGGTATAAAATATAAAAATCGTTGTGTCTGTCGCATTTGTTATACACTGACTTACCGATGATTATCTTTCATCGACCATGTGAGGTCGTCTTCGTATGAGAGTATCTCACCATAAGAGACCCTTGGATTCGGTTTGGCTTATCTCCTTTCGCGGATGTCCTTTTTTTTAAAGCTGAAGAGAGTTTACTTATGAAATTGAATAAGTCTAGTCAAGGACACAATTATAACATTGAGGGTATTTAATATCTGTCGTCTTTGTGTGATTAATATAATTGTAAGTTTAACAAAGTCTTGAGTGAACTGTTGAGTACAATAGTGCGTGAGATTTGGAATGGGGTCCTCTCGTGTTATAGTGTCATTGTCTCACTTTGTTTGATATGGAGATCTTGACTGTCATACCATAAAGGGTATAACGATAATAAATGACGTTGATAATGTCTAGAGTGTCGATAGATGCATGATTTCGAACGTTGTTACGTGGTGCTAAGTGTGCTTGTATGACTAGGGTAAATCACTGGTATACTTGTGATGATAATTGTGAATATCAGATTGACATTTTAACTTCAGAGTGCTGGAACAAAGGATCCAAGTGATCTTTTTTTTTTCACTCGTATAACCCCTTATAAGGGGACTGACACGTTATTGAGCTCCTATAGCTCACGGTTATTATTTTTCTATGTCTTTCTTTTTCTCATTTTTATAGGAGCAAGACTTGAAGAAGAACTGTTACCTAAAATTTGACGCTAGATGTATCTTATGTGTGAAAGGTATTCTGAGATATGATTGTGTGCATCAAAAGTTTCTAAACTAATGATGTATAAGTGAACTTCATGAAGTATAATTTTTGCCTAGGATAAGTTTTGAGGCGTTGGGACCAGCGACAGTAACGTCATATATATCATTAATATATAATGGAAAGCCAAAATGTTACAGATTGAGAATGACTTTTTCTCTAGGGTTTGAGCGAAACAGAATGTGAGATTGAAAGAGTTAGAAGAGACAAACATATTGTAATCCTTCGGTTGATTAGTGGTTTGTTTCTTTGTGGAGTTTTTCTCGCGGTGCTCAGGTTTTTCACATTAAATTTTGTGTGTTGTCCTTACGGTTCTTGTTCTTGTGTGATTGCGTGCTTGTTATGGTATTCCAATCCATCAGATTTTCATGTCGTAACAATATTAGATATATCGATTTGGTCATAAGGGTGGTGCCCTCGCTCACACTCTCACCATGGGGAGCTACTCCCTGGACCCCTCCCGCTCATCGTGGAGCGAACTCCTATAATGCATGAGCGTAGTGAACATTCGTCGAGAATGTGAAGTAGTCGACAATCTCAATAAAAAAATTTCATGTAATTTAGGTTAAAAAAAATGGAACTAACTTATGTTGAATCTGAAATACTATGGTCATACACCCGTATCAAAAGATAACCGTTAAAAATTGCACGTTGTCAAAGTAGGAAAAAAATCAACCAAGCAATCGCATATAACAAAAATGGAAATAGACAGATCAAGGAAAGAGGAGAAATAGGTGGGAATAGAGGAATATTCACTTGGGACATTCTTGGTCATGGGTCGTTCTTTGGTCTCCTTGTTCACCCATTCTACTATAAATAACTGCCATTCAAGGTCCATTCCTCTTCACCGCTCACTTGACAACAAAAAACTTGCAATCATTTTCTCCTCTTTGTCTCTACACATCTCTCTCACATAAATTATCAAGTTTCTTGTTGTTTGTTGTACATTATTTGCTTCTTCATTGTTGTCTACTCTTCACCTTCTCTGAGGCTAGCTAGCTCTATGAAAGATTAATAAAGACCTGTTTTTTTTTCATCTGGGTATGTTTCTTTTCTCATTTGCTTTGCTAATTTGCATCTGGGTCTGTAGACTGTGTTGAATAAAAGGTTGTTAGGGTAAACAATGTAACATTCCCTTGAATTTAAAAAATTCTGGCCCTTTACAACACCAGTTAACCTTGATCAGAAATCGCTGTACCATAATCATAGGAGAATTAAGTTGCTAGTACATTCTCGATTGGATCGGCCTGTTGGCTATTGTTTTTTAGTTTAACTATAACACGACATACATTTTTGTGTGTGATGCATGCTTATGAAATTAGTTCACACATTCCTGCAAAAACTTATTCGAATGGATCCATATAATTTGAGGAACTATGACATATCATTCTCTTGATAGATCTGGGACGAATAAATTCATATTTGACAAGGTGAAAGGTTGGATCTGATGGATTGATTTTCTTACAACATGAACAACAGTAACAACATGATATGGCATTATATAAAGCAGCTGTGTTTATTTATAGAAAGCTTAGTTGGAGTTGAGGTTCGTTTTACATCTGTGTCGTTTCTGGGATCAATATGTCTCATGACTTATTCTGATTCTTAACTAAATGATCATTCCGATTTGCAGACTATTTCTGATATTGAACCGAATAGGTATATGTACACCTTTTACTAACTGAACCCATATGGATTTGTTGTTTGATTTGTGTTATTGTGGACACACCTGATAAGTTTCTGGAATTAATCATATGGTGCGTTCCTTACAATATTACTACTATAAAGGTAGGATGAACGTAACATATACTTTTTGTAGTTATTACCTTATTAGGTTTAGATCTGTGGAATACTATGATACTTCTTGATGACTTGATCTTTTGTCGAACTATACGTGTATTATGCGGTAATTGAGAAACTTATCATAGAACCAAAGGAAGATCAATAGTTATAAATCCTGTGTCATATCGACAAAGTCACTTTTTTTCATCTCTCGATCTGTTGATCACGATTGTTATCACGACGAACACATGAGTCCCTGGTGTTTTCTAGACGGGAAGTGACATTATAAAGTGAATAGGGAAGGAAGCTTACAGAGATACTGAAGATATACGATCAATAGTTACCCATTTTCGGGAGATTGTAATAGTAGGTGTTGCTCAATGGCCCTTTTCCATCATGGTGGATCATGATTCATTGGATTTTCTCTAAACTTTTCATGCTCCACATCATTGTACCACCCTTAGTGGTTATACTATGTTGCAAGAAATCATATTGTTCTTTTCCTCATCCCTATGTGACCACACATGTGACTAAGTGGTCATCAAAGACAGTATCCTTTTGTTTCTTTGTTGATTACAAGTTCCTCTGAGATTCATTTTGATCTAGCTTGGCTTTTAGTATGTTGTTTGTTTTTTTTCACTCATAGAACTCGGAACTCAACAACTCACTTTAGAGAAGCTTCCTATGGAGCTTCTACTTTAATATGCATTCGTTTCATGAGTAAATGATCCCTCATTGATCAACCTCTATTTTGTGGATTTGATATGAACAGGTTTTGAGTTGAAAAGGGTATTGCTTTGAGTTGTTAAACTCATGGCTAAGGATCAGCTGCAAGTGCTCAATGCACTAGACGTGGCGAAAACACAATGGTACCACTTCACGGCGATCGTGATAGCCGGTATGGGATTCTTCACGGACGCATACGACCTTTTCTGCATTTCGCTTGTCACAAAGCTGCTCGGTCGTATCTACTACAACGTCAAGGAATCAGAAAAGCCAGGCACATTACCTCCTGGAGTTTCCTCGGCTCTTAATGGTGTCGCGCTTGTTGGGACTTTAGCCGGGCAACTCTTCTTTGGCTGGCTTGGTGACAAGATGGGCCGAAAGAGAGTCTATGGCTTAACACTTATGCTAATGTGTGTGTGTTCCGTGGCCTCGGGACTTTCGTTTGGTCACAGCCCAAACGCTGTGATGACTACGCTTTGCTTCTTCAGGTTCTGGCTCGGGTTTGGTATCGGGGGTGATTATCCTCTATCGGCTACTATCATGTCCGAGTATGCCAACAAGAAGACTCGTGGTGCATTCATTGCCGCGGTCTTTGCTATGCAAGGATTCGGCATTTTGGCTGGTGGCATATTTTCTATCATCATATCAGTTGCATTCGAAGCGAGGTTTCCTGCCCCGGCATACCAAGCTGATCCTATACGCTCAACGATCCCTCAAGCCGACTATGTTTGGAGGATCATTTTGATGGTTGGTGCGCTCCCCGCTGCCTTGACTTACTATTGGAGATTGAAGATGCCCGAGACTGCCCGTTACACTGCCCTTGTTGCTATGAACGCAAAACAGGCAGCAGCAGATATGTCGAAGGTTATGCAGGTTGAGATCGAGGCAGAGCAGCATAAAGTGGAACAGATCGTTGGACGGCCTGAGGGCTCCTTTGGGCTGTTCTCAAGTGAGTTTGCTCGTCGTCATGGGCTCCACTTGATTGGAACCACGACCACATGGTTCCTGCTCGACATTGCATTTTACAGCCAGAACTTATTCCAAAAGGATATCTTCACAGCGGTAGGTTGGATCCCTCCGGCTAAGACCATGAACGCGATCCAAGAGGTGTACAAGATTGCAAGGGCTCAAACTCTCATCGCGCTTTGCAGCACTGTCCCTGGATACTGGTTCACCGTGGCATTCATCGACAGGATGGGAAGATTCACCATCCAGCTGATGGGCTTCTTCTTCATGACAGTTTTCATGTTTGCTCTCGCCATCCCATACAACCACTGGACACATCCGGACAACAGGATCGCATTCGTGATCATGTATGCTCTCACATTCTTCTTTGCAAACTTCGGTCCTAATGCTACCACCTTCGTTGTACCAGCTGAGATCTTCCCTGCCAGGTTGAGGTCAACATGCCATGGCATTTCGGCTGCTGCTGGTAAGGCCGGTGCCATCATTGGTGCGTTTGGTTTCTTGTACTTGTCACAGAGCCAAGATCCAAAGAAAACCGACAAGGGCTATCCCCCTGGCATTGGTGTCAAGAACTCGCTCATCGTTTTGGGCTTTGTCAATTTAGTCGGTATGTTGTGTACATTGTTGGTGCCCGAGCCTAAGGGAAAGTCCCTGGAGGAGATCTCGAGGGAGAACGAGGATGTAGCCAGCACAAGCGGCACAGCTGGCAGTGCTGTGTAAGATAGAGAACCGCCTGGTCGATCCTTCAGCATCAGAATTCTCGTAAGGAAAAGCATCTGGTTCCTGGTTTGTTTCAGTAAGATTAGAAACAGTTCGTCTGGTAGACTAGTTGTTCTATGTACCATGGCTCATGTTGTGTGTTTCTATATACGATGAACGAATTGTGTTACTCTAACATACAGTTTATACCAGATATCGGATTCTTCATTGCACCCATCTGTCTGCTACGTCAATAAAGCGTAGACCAGTTCTTTAGTTCTTCCGTTCTTGGCCTCATCTTTCTGCTCTTCGTCACTCTTACTAATAATACCATGACATACATTGAATGAAATACTGTGATTTCAATATCAAGACCTATGTAGCCGAGGAACACCTCAATATTGATGACTCAAGTTGTACTACTTGATGTAACTATACGAGCCATTCCAGAATTACCAAAAGATCATGATGTTCTTCGACTATCGTCTTAACATGGTATTAGAGCGGGTTCTCATACAGAATCCATACTTAATTTGTCCTTGACAAAATGGGAGACATTGTCCAGGGTGAGAATGCACTGAATCTTGTGGAGCGCAACTCACCTTACACACTCTATACTCATCTGACAGTCCAAGGTGCGTACTGGTTTCATGTTCTTTGAAGGGTAATAACTATATCCCACATGGAGAAGGGCTATGTCTACTGCTCTTAAGGCCAAGAACAAGTTTTGTTTTGTCGATGGAACGTTGCAAAAGTCAGAGCCCACCTCTGCAGATTTTCAATCATGGGAAAGATGCAATGCCATAGTTGTGACTTGGATTTCCAATGCAGTGTCGCCTGAACTGCATGGCAATGTTGCCTACTTGGAGTCTGCAAGAGATCAATGGTGCGATCTTGAAGAACGATTTACTCAAGGGAATGCTCTGTACATACAGGAGTTGAAACCGGAGTTGACAAGCAAGCTTACAGCAAGGGAACATGTCTGTTGCCATGTATTTTACAAAATTCAACAACTTGTGGGATGAACTTTCCATCTATACACCGCTTCCGACATGCACTTGTGGTGCTAGCCAAGAGTTTGCAGAACAAAGAGAATCGAAAAAAACTCACTTGTTTCTGCTTGTTGATTAACATACGCTTCTTACTTTCTAACAATTGTTGATTAACAACTTCTTTAGCATACGCTTCTTACTTTCTAACAATTGTTGATTAAAACTCGTTGCATCTAGACTTGTCTCATGAAACAGAATCTCTTTTGAAACAAATTTGCCAGTATGTCAAAACATAATTCGACCATAAAGTTTGGATTGTACAGATACTACACTCGATCTTAGCCAGAAGGCCGAAAAATGTATTAAAGTTCGGATTGTAGCATCTGACAATGGCCAAGAATTTATTTCCATGCAACATTTCTTCAATGAGCATGGAATCCAACATCTAACTACTTGTCCTTATACACCCGCGAGCAAGATGGGATAGCCGAGAGGAAACATAGACATATCCTACAGGTTGCTTGCGATCTTCGTTTCATGCTAATCCACCAATTGAATTTTGGGAAATTGTGCCTTAACTGCCACTTATCTCATCAATCATACTCCCACACCACTTTTAGATGGCATGTCTCCTTATGAAGCTCTTCATGGTACACCTCCCACTTATCTTCATCTTCATGTTTTTGGGTGTCTGTGTGTAATGCTTTATCAGAACACGAAGGATAAGTTTGCATTTTGTGTTGTCAAGAGAATATTTCTTGGGTATCCAATTGAACAAAAAGGATATAAGATATATTCTTTAGAGAACCATCAAACCTTTCTTTCTCGAAATGTCATCTTTTATGAAGATGATTTTCCTTTTCGAGACATAAAAATCATATTGGCATCACCGTCCTCTATAGTTATCCCATATCCACCCAAAGATTCATCTCCAACCGTCACATTTTTTTGGCCTTTCTACATAAGATTTGATCAATCATGCCATGAATTTGATACCACTGTATGAAATCAGCCCATTATTTCCGAGACTCCACAGCGAACACTTGTTGTGCCTGAACCAAATCAGACAACTAGAAAGCAAGTTCGAGATAGAAGACCTCCAACTCACTTGTCAGATTATGTTTGTAAGCTTCCTTCTACTGCACCTTTGCGTGACTCATCTATTCATGGATCTCCGTCTTCAGGTATGGTCTCTAAACCAAATAATTCTTTTTCCTACTCTAAATCTCATATGGCCTATCTCGCATCTATCTCTTTCAGGGAAGAGCCCTGTTGTTTATATCGTGCATTTCAGGACTTTCCCTGGCCTGAGGCGATGACTAATGAAATACGTGCTTTTGGAACGTACTGGGACTTGGTCATTGGTAGCGCTTCCCCTAGGAAAGAAGCCGGTTGCCAGTCACTAGGTGTACAAGATTAAGTACTCTCCAAACGGTAAGGCTAACTCGATTGCTTGCTAAGGGTTTTACTCAAGTAGAGGATGTTGATTACCATGACACGTTTTCTCATGTTGCAAAGTTGATCACCGTTCGATTTTTACTTGTTATATCTGTTGTAAAGGGTTGGCTTCTTCATCAGTTAGACGTGGGTCGTGGGTAATACCTTTTTACATAAGGATCTTGACGAGGAAGTTTACATGAAGCCTCCGCCAAGTTATCTTTCTCCTGGAGATAAACATGTTTGTCGTCTTCATTAGTCCATCTATGTGATGTGTTGAGCACCCAGACAATGGTTTAGTAAGTTCTCCTCTGCATTGAAAGATTATGGTTTTTGTCAATCAAATGCAGATTATTCTCTCTTCACAATTTCTCCAGGTGACAGTTTTGAGGCAATACTCGTTTAAGTAGATGGATATTATTGCAAGTTATTCTGAGATTTTAATGCAAACGATTGAGCAATATTTGGCTGCTCATTTTGCTTTGGTATAGAAGTTACCAGAAACAAGCCTGACATCTTTATGAACCAAAGAAAGTACATTGTCGATTTGTTGAAAGAAATCGGTTTAGAGGAAGTTAAAAGCTGTATCTTTTTCGATGGAGCAAAATTTTCGTCTTTGCAGGGATTCTGGTCTTTCTGTTTTTTTACCACCCTGGTCAATATAGCGGACTTATAGGGCGGTTGATTTATCTCACTATTATGTGCCCTAACATCTCATACTCGTTCCAGATTTTGAGTTAATTCTTATAGGAACCTCGACATCGTGGATGCTGCCCATCGAGTTCTATGATATTTATTGGTGACTACCACAATAGGATTATGGTTCTCTGCTTCCAATTCCCTACATGTCGTGGCTCATTGTTATTCTAATTGGGGTAGTTGTCCTATGACATGACGCTCACTGTATTAGAATCAATACGTCTACTCTGGAACTTGTTTTCCCAAAGAGGTCTCTTTGAGTTCTCTGTATTTTCCTAGGCTATTTACCATGCTCTAGTCCATGAACTAGCTGGGCTATGCAGATGGATACTTTAGTATTAAAAAAAAAAGTTTTACTACATTATGTAACTAAGCAATCAATTCCAGCATTACCAAAAGATCATGTTGTTCTTCAACTATAGCCTTCACAAATTACGAGAAACTAGAGAATATATCGTGATTCTTTGATACCATGAAAACTCAGGCATCAGCAGATCAAAATTGCAGTTCTATCATCTGCTATAGCACCCAACAAGCATACACCGATCTCGTCCATAATTGTAAAGGCACACGAGGATAGGAAATCTTACAAACCACACCAGTTTTGATTTATTCTAAGCGAACAGGAAGATAGGGTGTCGAAGATGAGATCAATACAAGGCATCAATAGGCAATCATAGTTGAGGATCAAGAAGCCAAATTTTTTTGGCCACTTCTCATGATTTTAGTCGAGAAATGATGGTTTTAAGGAGCAGTTCAGTGTGCTCGCTCCCTGAGCACTTCAAGATCCATCTCTGCAGGGTCAGTTGCCTGGATCTCATAGTGGAAACCATCCAGGACACGCTTGAACGTCTCCTTTGATGTGGCATACAGCATTCTTGGGCGAACCCGAGCAGTTGAAGGAGACCTGAACGATGTAACAACATACTCATTAGCGCAAATTATCAAAGAAAGACAACAGCGTAAATTTACACTTCACAATGTATTTTCTGTGGTAGTATGATCAGGGTTCAATTCATTGTTTGATACATTTAGCTTGTGAAATAGTCTCTAGAACATTTTTAACATACAACTTGCGAGTATATATATACAAGTCTCAGGCAATAATCAAAGACAGTGGGACTTACCACGCAATGAAGAAGATCTTGCTCTTTGGGACATTGTCAGCACTCATAAAATCAAAATCAAAAATAGCATATCGGCAATCATTTTCGGGCAATGCTGCAATGAAATGTTCATAGTCCTCAGTCGGTTCACCTGTCTTCTCAACTACAATCTCTCTTTTCTTCTCATCAATCTTGAAAATAATGAATCGATGAGCTCTCTTTCCTTGGAGCTCAAGAAATGTAGGTCTGCAGTCCTCGGCAACACCCATTCCTGAAGAGGAGTTCGGCTGAAAGTACAAAGCACAAATCCCGGTGTAAGAATCAAATGATAAAAATTAAATCGAAAAGGAGAAGACACACAACATATACTTCATTAGTAATAATGATAAACCATAACATTTCTTGACTTCCCATAAGATGATACTCCCTCCGTCCCAATAAAATTATAAACAGCTTAACTCAACACGTATATTTATGTGTAGGTCAGATCTATGAGGAATGTCCGATTTTCCCTTGTGAGTGTAAAAGAGAGAAAGGTGAAGAAAAAAGAAAAAGAAATGGTGATGGGTGGATTGATATGATACAAATGACACTTTGATATTTTTGTATGAAAAAAATTGATAAATAAGGATATGTTGCAATTGAATGGGGTGACAAAAAAAAATGTTGCAATTTGAACAAGACGGGAGTACATGCATTCCGATCAGACACACAGACAATGAATAGGATGGAAATGGAGCAAAGCTGCATTCTTACCAGCAAAATGAGCTGTCTTTTTCTTTTTTCTTTCTTAAGTTCTTTTCAATTTCTCCTTTTATTTTATGGATAAATGAGTAGTAATGCAAGCAGGCCAAAAAAGTCTCATGAAGTTCCTTGGTTACACATTGCCACAGGAACCGAAGATAACAAGGATAAACAAAAACATAAACAAAAATCAAAACTCCTAAAAAAACCAAGAACCTCCAGATTTCGGACAGCAAAAAAACTCCATCATCATAGCTCGCCAACACCTTGACTCCAAAAATGCAAATCAGAAACACCACCATACGTAATTTTCTCCTTTGAACTTGCACAAAAAGACCCGATCCATCTCAAAAAATTGAAGAACACCGAACTTTCCGATCACATGATAGAAACTTACTAGTCAATGTAGTGAAAAATAGCAAGATGCAAAGTCACACCAGTCGAGTATACATCATTTCTCAACCTCGATCCATCCATTTAGGCTCCAGTCACAACAAAAACATCAACTCTTAAGTTGCTTTGCATATCCATCATCAATAGCACAACTCATCTCAGCAACTTCTTTCATACAAACCTCACCTCTCACGGAACAAATATTCTGATCGCTTGCATTCTCCTCCAAGCTAATTGTTTGTGCAAGACAATATGAGCATATCAATCTTTTGAATAAAGTACAATTGCCAAATCATGCACAAAACACAGTTTCGTTGTTCAACTGAAACATATTTCTCTTTCGATTGATGAACTATTTCAAAGCGAGAAAGGCTACAAGGTTAACTCCCACAAGCTTACCATCCAGTTCGGCCTTCACTCGTGCAGGTTCGCCAACTTGATCAATAAATCCATCAATCTTGTTTGTCGAGAAATCAGTTTTACCAAACGCCTCAATTACTTAAAGAAGACCTATTGTAGATCTTAACGCTTATCCTCACATGAAACCCCATTGTGACATAAAATGTGGACGACAAATACACTGACCCACCACATACCAATTACCAAACCAAGTTCACATGATAATCCACAAAGGTGGAAATAAACAAGGCTTATAGAAATCGAACTCGTAACCTCATGCCAAAAGTCCGAATCATGGTTTACATATTCGGCCGATTAATAAGTGAATTGGATTGGTTCTTTCCTCCACCGACTCTAACTCACACCGACTTTGAGGAATATGCACTTAATCGATCGAAATCGGTTTTGAATGTAACGATTTGGGAATGATCGATCGATTCGAACGATTATCCACATATTTTTTTAAACAATATTAATAAGTATATCTATTTAATGATGAGGGTCCTATCCGAAATCTTTAGATATTATGCAAGATATTTTGATAATCATCGTCATTGTTAATTTTTTTGATTCAAAAATAATTAACAAGTACATCTAATTATCTAATTAATAATGCTGAATATTTTATGTATGTTTGTATTTTAAAGATTGAAATGTCTGAAATTATCAAATTAAGACTTTTTTAATTTTAGTTATATGAAAATTTTCCACAAAATCTCTTTAAAGATTTATTTTTACAGAAGTACCATCAACTTTTCTGAATTCCCACGAAATGTCATTTCACCTCACCCCCACCCCCACCCATGCACCACTTCCCCTCTCTCCTAGACCAACGTCGACCCCGCCCCATCGTCGCCACCGCCGTCTCTCTGTCCTTTCGTCATTGTCACTCTCCTCTGACGATGATGATTTCTCCCTTATGCCACCAGCACATCGTAGCCGACATCCACCACTATCACCACAATCACTTCACTCTTGCCCACACCACCAACTTCCCCAAATCCCCTCCCAACCGCTCCACCGCCCCGTCCCCGTCTCTCTAAAACCCTGACAACTCCATCACCGTCGATTATTCATCTGTCGTCGGTGAATCTGTTTCATCTCTGCCGTACAATAATTGACTCAGATCCGAACGGAGGTGTTGCTTCGATCGAATCATCTCACATCCAAACGCAGCAGTCATTTTGAGCAGTTCCAAGAGGTCGAAGTTCGAGTCCGATCAAGTGAAAGAAGTGATTAAAGGAGCAAGTAACAACCAGGAATTGTAGCAAGAAGAACCAAAAGAGGTTGACGTGATAACGGCAGCTTCTTCTACAGAAGCATCGGTCCAGGAGACCAATTAAGTGAAAGAAGTGATTGAAGCACGAGCTCATCCTCAGGGAGCTCTGAACCATATTGTTGTGCAAGAGCCGGAGTATGCAACAAACAAATATGAAGAGATGACCAATTCAGATACCACGATGATTAGAACAGAAGGAAAAGAAATAAAAAAGATGAAAGAAAAATGCAACACTGAATTGCATCTTAGAACCCTTCAATAAAGAAGGCCAGCGAAAAGACGAGAATGATAAAGATCAACTTTTCCTTCAGGACTCCTTGGCTTTTGGTCAAGGACATGATTGAAGTGATTTGGATTGGCTTGCTTTCTTGTGTTGAACTGGTTTTTGATTTGGAATTGACATTGATCGTTGAGTGGAGATTGATTCGGGGTTTGGAGTTCGGTTGGATTCATGTCAACATGTTTGTGTTTTGATCGTGCTTGATTTGAAGCGAAATCAGTACTGGTTTTGATTCCAACGGACGTCCTAATTGCTCCGGTTGGATTCCAACGGATATACTACTTACTCAGTCCCGATTTCGACGGACGTACTAGTGACTTCAATAAGATTCTGACGAACGTACTAGTTGGTCCGGTCGGAATTTGGTTGGCGTAGTACTTGCTCCGGTCGGATTCCGACGGACATACTGCTACTTCGGCAGGACATACTAGTTACTCCGATCAGATTTCGACAAACATACTAATTTCTCTGATCGGATTCTGACAGACGTATTATCTTTTTCAGAGACGCAAGACTTTTTACAGACATATTATATTGTTTTATAGGCGTACTACTTGGAGTGGGATCGATGGTGGGGTGGTACCTTATGGGAATATAAGAAAGTTAGCGGTACCTCCTTGGAACAAAATCTTTCAAGTGATACTTTCAGGACAATTTTTTCGTATGTTATTCACTTATTTTGCTTAATTTTTTATTTTCATGTTGATGTTTATCTTATTTATTGTCTTTTCTCTCCTAAAAATTGCTTTAAAATAGGTTTGAATTGAATATGTCTGAATCGACCAATCAATCATCCGATTCGACCGATACGAATCAGCTTGGCATTTTGTCAATTCTGATTCGGTTTTCGTTTATCAAAACCTTGGTCTGTCTAAAATGTCTAAAAGGTCTATTTTACGGATCTTAACACGGTTATTCCTTCACTCATCTCCAACTGATGTTTTCAGAACAAGGTTAGACGACCATCTAATTGAGGTTCGATGAGGTCCCAAAACGCCATGGGAAGCACGTTGGTGCCAAAGCATCCTGAAACAACCAGGTTCTGTTCACCTTGGTTTTAATATCAAGACCACGATCGTCCAACAAGTACTCAACCCAAGCAAGCCTTTATACACTTATCAAAACAACTTCTAAAAGAACCTCAAACGGGATTAATCAGACAAATCGCTCCTCCATTCCATACAAATCCTTGTTGTTTTTAGCCGAATAATTTTGCCAAGAGTGGAATCAAATTAGAATTTTTTTAAAAAATTGAAACCACAGAATCCACTCCTGACGGTGCCTCCAACCCAAAAACACTTGGATTCTCACAAAAGTATGGGCAGTATCCTAAATATGCAAGATCTGCCTAACCCAAGTCACTGTGACATCCATAACAAAAAGCACACAACTTTTTCCATCTTGATGAATTAAAACAACCATTTTGATGAGTTCAATCGAACTCGTGACATCATATCACAATCTGCTTTAATATCATGACGTGAAACCAACTCTAAAAAAATCCAAACTGATGATAGAAGTTTCATTAATGTATATCTTAGCACAGATTTATGTAAAGCATAGCTATTAGGATCAGATCAAAGCGTAACATGGTATGTCTACTTCTTATAAGATATTGTCCACTTTGTATTCGTCCATCAATTTAAACACATCTTGACTAAACAGGGTCACAAGCACAACAGTGTGATAAACTCCTTTTACTCCTGCTCAGTCTGTTTGGAATCACACAACAATAACCAAAACATAAATACAGCAAGAAACGAACTATCAAACAACAACAACAATCAAAACATCAAAACCACAGCAGAAAAGGGTATAGCCATAATCCATTGCTCTACGTTGGCACCTAAGTAGCATAAACATGTAAATCTAGCCCTTCTTTTTTTCCCTCCACGATCGATTTGGGTAGACACACACATCAAACAGGATTAAAACGAAGAAGAAGAAGCGAAAGATTTGCTCACCCCTCTAAAGGAAAATCCCCTGACAGCCATGAGTTATGCTGATTTTTTGTGCTTCTTTGTTTGATGATTGAATAATTCAAGACATTTTGGATGGATAGAGAGAGGATTAGTTGAGGGACAAAAGGAGGAAAAGGAGTTGGGGATATTATTCGTCTTGGACGGAAAGAAGAAATATTGGGGAATCAATTGTGGAAAAGGAAAGGGCCACATAAAGGAGACGCAAAGAAAATGAAAGGCAAATTATCAAATATATCCATGAAAGTTTTGTTTATATTTTGATATTCAATTTAATTTTATAATTTATATATTTTTTATTTGTAGTTTACAAATCAAATGTGTACTAAAATATAAAAAAAAACTAGAATTGAGTATATTTAATTAATTTACATAAAATAAAATTGAACAGTTTACCCTCAAGAAAATGAAAAAAAAAATATTCTCTTCGTTTCAAATTAATCAAAATATTTTTCTATTTAAGTCGTGGAATGAAACATTTCAAACTTTTTTCCATAAAATATTATCAAAGACACCCCTAATCTATATCGAATCAACACATACCACCATCATTTTTCTTTTCTTTTTTCTTTCTAACTTCTCTCTCTCACTCATAAGAATAATAATATCATTACCAAATAAATTCAGCATATATTAAAATTTATGTGTTGGATCAAAGCTTTTCGATTAAATTAAGGAGAAAAAATATAAATATAAAAAAATTTCAATAGGTAAAATCCAAGAAAATAATTTTATTTATTATAATTTCAATTATCAAACCAAAACCACCCAAACCACGATCAAAACTATTCCACACAAGGACGTAATGTCAAAACAATTCTAATTCCAAATCGAAACTCAAAACCAACTCGAATCGAATCTTCAAATTAAGAATCGAATTCGATTCAACTCAAGAATCTCATGAGGCACACTGCTTCATTCAAACAAGATGTCTATTATGCTTTATTTTTTTTGTAAACATGAATACTTGAATGCGTAAACACAAATTTATAACATGATACTTATATAATTGAAAAAATCATTATCTATTACCCAATATGTTTGAAATACAAATTTATATTAGCGCATTGTTTGATTTGTATAGGCGTACTGTTTTGATCAAACAGTATGTCAGTTCAATTTTTCTCAAAATCAAACCAACAACGATAACAAACACACATACTGACGCACTGTTTTTCATAACTGAAGCACTATTTAGAAATAAGGTGTCAATTCAAAAATCAAAAATAGTGTGCTGTTGTTTCTTTTAAAAAAAAAACATTATACAACATAAACAAAAATTTATAACATGATATCCATAAAATTGAAGAAAAAACAAGAATTTTTATTATTTTTAAAAAATTAAGAAAACTAAATTGACGTATTGTTTCATTTGTATTGGCGCACTGTTTATGACTTATTATGTCAAGCAGTGTGCCAATATAAATAAAACACTACGCCAATTCAATTTTCTCAAATAAAATTACTAAAATACAAACTAATAATGAAAACAAAATCACAGGATACAAACAAATCCATATTCGTTAAAATTATTTTCTTTAAGAAAATCACGAGATTGTATCATATTCATTTTCTTCAAGCAAATCAGATCTGAATTTGAGGTAAATGATAGTAGAGAGAAGGGGAGGGAGATGGAAAGAGTTACCGACGTGGTCTCCGATAAAGTCCGGCTTGGTGATCAGCAGTGAGTGATGTGGTGATGGTGCTGTTGGTGGTGGTGGACACATGGTGGCGATTGTGGTAGTGGTTCGATACGTAGATGGAAGAAGTTTGGAGAGGGTTCTGGTGATGGTGGAGGCATGGTGATGGTGGTGGTACGATACGGAGATTGAAGAAGTTTGGGGAGAAAGATAAGAGCTGTATGAAATAGGAAATATTTTATTAGATTATATGAATTTAGAATTATTTTATAAAACAAGTATTCTTGGGGGAATTTTCTGTAAATTGGGACCGAGGGAGTAAATAATAGAGATTTTGCAAAAAAAATTTAACATTAATGATACTTTTTTGTTGTATGGTTTAATTCATAGGCACAACAAATTTCTTCGGAGCAAGATAAAACTGAGGGCTGATGCATTTCATCCTGCGTCAAAGACAGAAAAAGAAAGGAAAGAAGTCCAAAATATTTGACAGTAAAACGATGCAAGCTAACATTATGTGGTCGGACCAACAATCAGCTCGGTTTTCCTAAAACATTTGAGCGCTCGTCTAAGCATCTTGCAGTGAATAAAAGAGGATACAGAGCAACAATACCTTTGTTTTGATTTAGTCAAAACCCTTATGTCTATCGGACAGGAGTACTAAATATTTTGATTCAAAACAGGAAAAAAAACCGATAAGATAAAAAGAAAACTCGTCTTATTAGTACACGCTACTAGAGTATGTGTTAAAAGGAGAAAACATGAGCATCTTAGAACTTTATCTCTTGTGCATTATATCCGACTCAAAAAAAGATTTAAATTAGAGCTTTGTGCCTATCCTTAAGATTTATATTAGAGCTTGTGCATCATATCCATACAGAGCCTCGAATAGCGTCATGCCGATGCTAGAATGGTAGCTGTGGTTATAAACGAACTCTACCAATGGCAAGTGATAATCCCATGAACACTTAAAGTCAAGGACACACATCCTTAACATATTTTCAAGAGTTTGTATCGTAAGCTCAGTCTGTCCATCAGAAGGAGGGAGAAAAACCGTGTTGAAACTCAATTTACTTTCAAAAGCCTTTTGTAATCCTTGTCAGAACCTTGCTTGAAACCTAGTATTCCTATCATATACTATTGAACTCTAAGAAGTCTTGATGAGAAGAAAGTGAGCAGACTTGGTCAGTCTATCCACTATCACCCATATTGAATTCATACCATGAATTTTAGGTGGTAATCCTACAATAAAGTCCATCATGGAGATTGAATTTGATTTCTATATCGATATTTCTAAGGGCTGTAGTAATCCTCCCGGTCTTTTGTGCTCGATCTTTACCTGTTGGCAGGTAATACACTTGGCTACAAACTCACCAACCTCTTATTTCATGTTACTCCACCAAAAGAGTTGACGAAGATCTTGATATAGCTTATTGCCTCTAGGATATATGGAATACGATGTCTGATGTGCTTCCTCAAGGATTTTTTGCTTTAGAACCTCATCATTTGGAACATACAATCTTCCGTGGAATCTCAAAGATCCATCTTCATGGACAACAAATCCCGGTGCCTTCCCATCTTGAACCTCTTGTCTGATCCGTTGTATTTGATCATCACTCCCTTGAGCTTGCAAAATCTCCTCATGCAAGGTAGACTGGACTTGTACGTACCCTCGAAAACCTGTATGAGACTTGGAAATCATTATAATGTTTAACTTACAGAAGTCTTCAAACAACTTCTGTTGCGTAATCATCAACTTGTGAAGAATCCCTTCTGCCCTTTTGAACTTACGGCTCAAAACATCAACTATAATATTAGCCTTTCCCGGATAATACTGAATATCCAGCTTATAATCCTTTAATAACTCAAGCTATCTCTGTTGCCTCATGTTTAACTCCTTCTCGGTAAAGATATACTTTAAACTCTTGTGATCTGTGTAAATTCGGGATGAAATACCATATAAATAATGTCTCCAAATATTTTAGACAAAACTAGTGCTGCTAATTCCAGATCGTGTGTGGGATAATTAAGGTCATATGGCTTCAATTGTCTCGACGCATATGCTATCACCTTGTTATGCTACATCAAGGTATAAATGGAAAACCCTTCTTCGTCTGAAGGTAAAGCCAAAATAGGAGCCGAGGTAAGTCGATCCTTTAACTCCTTAAAAGCTTTCTCGAACTTCTTTGTCCAATCAAACTTCGTTGTCTTCCTCGTAAGGTTGGACAAAGGTATTACAATTCTAGAGAAACCTTCTATGAGCCTTCGATAATATCCTACTAACCCCAAGAAACTTCTAACTTCCACCACATTTGTCGGTCTAAACCATTCAGTAACCGCTTCTATTTTCTTAGGATCTACTTTAACCCCTTCTGATAGGAATGTGTAATCCCTCCAATTGTATAGAAATTGATGAAACAAAAACTGAGATGTATTAGTCGTAATGTAGATAGTACGCTTATGTTAGAAAACAAATCGATAGTTGCAGTGTACAACGGATGCTGAGGAGCAGACGGCTACAAATGATGGACATTGTGTAAGCTACCAGATGTAGACTATTGGAGACATTCTTGGATAAGCAACTAAGGCATTGATGGGAAACAAAAGAGCTGCAAATGCTTCAAGATCTCAGAATGAGTTTTTAGACGAGGACCAACATAGCAAAGCATTATATGCATCAGATCTGAGTGCAGACCAGAAGTTGTAGCAGGGACTTGGTGAAGACTAGGGTTGTAGAGTGCAGACTAAATCTTACAATACTGGATTTAGATTGGAAGTTTCAGCAGACTGGAGTGCAGCAGAGATGATTGCTAAGATGGGGTCAAAGGTTTGAAGTCATTCAAACAAAGATTTGAGGTACAGACAATAACGCCACTAATTCAGAAGTTAGTGGACTGTGAGCTTCATAAACAAGATGGTGGAGGAAACAAATGACAAAGTATCATATCGGAAACAGTATCATGTTTGTTGGGTTCATTTCCTGAGCCTATAAAAGGGAACCGTTGAGGCTCATTGAAGTAAGGCTATTGAATGAGATTGAAAGACATGCGTGCAAAAACAATCATAAATTCAAAGATTACTCAAAAGAGCTAATTCGTGAAGATCCCAGTGAAGGGGTGTCACTAGTTTGCTGAAGAACACATCTTGCAGTAGAGTCCAGAGTTTGGATCTGTGCACAGGATCTGAGTTCTTCATCTTTTGTACAAGTTAAATAGCTTGTAAAAAAAGTTTCTTGTAAGCTTAAACAAGAAGATAGTGATACTCACCTCTTGGCTTGACTACACTCGTCAAACTCTCGATTATCACTTGATAATGAGTGTCTGAACCAGTATAAATATTGTGTCTCTTACTTGCTTTTATTGCTTAATATTTAGAACTGTTAGAATTAAACCATCAATGTCAAACAGAGATAAACTCAAAGAGTTTGAACTCTCTACTGCAGACCATCAAGTATTATCTATAAACTACCTAAGTGTTCTGCATAAACCAGTGGTCTGTAAAGAACTAGTATTCCACATCAAAAGTTGAAATAATTTTTTAAACAACCAATTCATCCCAACAACCAGTTTGCTGAAGAACACATCTTGCAGTAGAGTCCAGAGTTTGGATCTGTGCAAAGGATCTGAGTTCTTCATCTTTTGTACAAGTTAAATAGCTTGTAAAAAAAGTTTCTTGTAAGCTTAAACAAGAAGATAGTGATACTCACCTCTTGGCTTGACTACACTCGTCAAACTCTCGATTATCATTTGATAATGAGTGTCTGAACCAGTATAAATATTGTGTCTCTTACTTGCTTTTATTGCTTAATATTTAGAACCGTTAGAATTAAACCATCACAATCTAACAGAGATAAACTCAAAGAGTTTAAACTCTCTACTGCAGACCATCAAGTATTATCTGTAAACTACCTAAGTGTTCTGCATAAACCAGTGGTCTGTAAAGAACTAGTATTCCACATCAAAAGTTTAAATAATTTTTTAATCAACCTATTTACCCCTCTCTAGGTTAAATCTTGGACCTTACACCTTCTCTAGAAATTACATGTCCCAATAAAGCTACTTCTTTCAACCAAAATTCATATTTCTTAAACTTGACATATAAATTATTTGCTTCCAACGTCTCCAAGGTAGTCCGTAGGTGCTCTTCATGCTCTTGGTGATCACGAGAATAAATAAGAATGCCATCAATGAACACTACGATGAAACGGTCCAGATATGATTTGAAAACCTTGTTCATTAGGTCCATGAAAACCGTAGGTGCATTTTTGAGACCAAATGACATGACAACGAATTCATAATGACCATAACGCTGAAAGCAGTCTTCGGAATGTCGTCCGACTTAATTCGTAGCTGATGATACCCTGATCGAAGATATATCTTGTAATATACACTAGCTTCCTGAAGTTGGTCAAATAGATCATCGATTCGAGGTAAAGGAAAGCGGTTCTTGATCGTGACCTTGTTAAGCTCCCGGTAATCAATGCATAGTCTCATGCTTCCATCATTCTTCTTCACAAACAAAACAGGTGCTCCATATGGGGAAACACTAGGTCTTATATAACCTTTCTCTAACAGCTCTTCAAGTTGAGTCTTCAAATCCTTGAACTCAGCTGGGGCCATGCGATATGGCACCTTCGAGATCGGTGCTACACTAGGTACTAGTTCAATGCTGAAGTCTAGCTCACGAGTTGGCAGTAGTCCCAGAAGATCATCCGATAAAACTTCGGGATAGTCTTGTACCACGGCTATGTCATCAATGCTAAGCTCATGTTGTACTGTTGATTCGAAACTGCATAAGAAACCTTGATGCCCTTTGTTGAGAAATTTGTACGCTGCCATAGCAAACACTATCTGCAGGTCAGGTCTTGATCCTTCCCCATGAAAAAGTAATCTCCCTCCTTTTAGACTCTATAGCTTTCTTGTTTTCTTCTCGCTGTCCATAACTACCTTATGCCTTTCAAACTAATTCATTCCAAGGACAAACTCAAAATCATGCAGGTCTAAGACGATCAAATCTATAGGAAATTCTTCTTCTCCAATAGTTACTGATGCTTGAGGAACAAATAGCTCATATGTCACTATTTCACCTGTGGGTAAACCTACTTGTATTTTCTCCACCATTGGTTGGGTTTTCATTTCATTCTTTACTAGATATAATTTTGCAATAAAAGAATGAGTTGCTCCAGAATCAAAAATCGTAGAACCAAGTTGAGATAAAAGCTTAATATTATTGGTCACGACTACTCCTTCGTCTTGGGCTCCGTGGGGGTTCATCATATAGACGCGTCCCATCGGTTGTTTTCTCTTGGCATTCTGATTAACGGACGAATTTAAAGATTGTACCACAAACTGACCTGAAACAGAAGGCTTCCCGGTATTGTCACTCAGTTTGCCTTTTTTCTGTGGGTAGGTGGATAGTTTATGTCCAAAGTCACAGCAATGATAATATGCTTCAAAAACAGTCCTACAATCTCTAACGTAATGTCCGATCTTTCCATAGCTGTGACACTTTACATTGCTTGTAGTCTTGCTCTGGCTACCACCTCCAATGTTCCAACTCATTCCTTGCGTCATTTGCTGGCTGCGGGGTGCCTTAGAGAATCTTCGTGTATCACTACTCTCTTGTAAAGGTGCTCCTTCCTCTGGCTTGAGGCGTTACCAGCAACCTCCAAGTTCTATCCACCAGCTTCCGTGTTCCACCCAGTTTTCCTTTTCTTAAAGCCTTGTCCCTAATTATCATCCCTATCAAGGATAACACGTTTTAGTTTCACTGCTCCATCGTATATCTTCTAATAGCTCGTAAAGGTTTGAGGAAGCAGGCCAATACGTAGTCTAAAATTCAAATCCCTAAGAAATTGTCTATGCTTTTCTTCATTCTCTGTATAGAATATTGGATGGAATCACAACAGATTTGTGAATTTCGAAGCATACTCCAACATGATCATGGTTCCTTGTTAAAAGTTGAGGAACTTATTCCTCTTCTCAACTTGGAGGGACTCAGGATAGAACCTTGCTCTAATTGCGATCTTAAAGTCCACCCATCCAAATCCTTCCTCTTCTGTCTTTTCCTCAGCAGTGCTCCACCAAGCGTCCGCTTCGCCTTCGAGATAATAAGAAGCAAAGATGATCCTTAAGTTATCAAGGCACTGAACTGCATCGAGTAACTTCTAGAAACTTCTAAGGTAGTCTTTAAGGTTTGTCGGGTCACCTTCACCACTGAAGTCCTTGGGACGATAGTTATTTAGAGGATAGAGGTAATTATCACCTTTCGCTCCCTCATCTTCACTTTTCCTTTGAGCCCTCTTTGCTAGCTTACTAAAGGAGCATCCATAGAAGGTGCATTAACCGTAGCAGCTGCATTATCCAATGCAAGTTATGCGTTGACTGGAACATTTGCTAGCTCGATTGACTCAGCGTGAGAGTCTTGTTGTTCAACTTCTTCTCCGTCCTCCACAGGGGGAGCATTCTCATTTTGGACCGCGTCCAAGACATTTTAGGGTACGTCTTCATGACTGAAATAACATATTTATCAATGTCAACTGTACTTTCTTTCAGGTTTAATATCATCCATTTCAGGCTTGAATTTTCCTTTTTATGTATATTATTTTTCTTTAATTCATGTAAGGTTCAGGAATAATTATCATATAGGCCGGGGATGGAACATGTAAAAAACTAGATATCCATAAAGGTTCAGGAAATAGAACAATTTTAATTAATCACTACATAATCATGAGAAAATAGTGCATAACATCCAAAGGAATACAGTATGACCTTCACAATGGTCGTTTATTATACCAGCTATCTAGAATCTCGTACTCTACTTGATCATTATGTTCTAATTCCAAACTCATAATACTAGAACAATCCTTTGAACTAGTCTCCCGGTAAGCTTCTCTTCTTGTAAGTAGTTTCTGTAATTTTTCTCATATTTAGGGTGTCTCCACTGTTGGTTTAACTCATAGTTCCAAATCTATTGACATAACTTCCTTCTATGATTCCTACCCATAACCCCTAAATTTGATTGTTTTCTTGTTATTATCCCATGCTCCTTTCTTAAACACACACTCTGATACCATTATGTAACGCCCCAAGATTTTTTGTCCATTATCTAACAAACACATGGCGTTACCGTCGCTCTAAAATCTATTCGAAGCAAGACGACAAGATTACATAGGGTTTAAGTATCAGAAACATAGGGAACTATCAAAAAATATCCAACTTACATTATCTTAAATTACACGGAAACCAAATGACTAGAAATAAAAGAGAAATGTTACAGCAAACCGAATCTAATCAACATCACTATGAAATGACCTATTACTTGAAATAAACACGTAACCATGAGTTCGAATGCCGAGTAACACATGATACATGTCCATTTTAGGGATCTATCATGCTTATTATATCATGTGTTTCCCATGCACAAACAGGATACAGATTACAGAGAGTTTAAATATCAGAAACATAGGGAACTATAAAAAAATATCCAACTTACATTGTTTTAAATTACATGGAAATCAAATGTCTAGAAATATAAGGGAAATTTTACAACAAGCCGAATCTAATCAATATCATTATGAAATGACCCATTCACGACCCTTTTGTTACTTGAAATAAATACGTAACCATTAGCTCGAATGCCAGTAACACAAGATTCATGTTCATTTCAGAGGTCTAACATATTTATTATATGATGCGTTTCCCATGCACAAACAGGATATAGATTACAAGAGATTTAAGTATCACAAACATAGAGAACTATCAAAAAACGTCTAATTTACATTGTGTTAAATTACATGAAAATCAAATGTCTAGAAATAAAAGGGAAATGTTACAGCAAGCTGAATCTAATCAACATCACTATGAAACGACCCATTCCACGACCCTTTATTACCTGAAATAAACACGTAACCAAGAGCTTGAATGCCCAGTAACAAAAGATACATGTCCATTTCAGGGGTCTGACATGCTTATTATATCATGTGTTTTCCAAGCACAAATAGGATACAATACAAACAATACTGAGCAACCATATGTCAAATAGTAATATATAAATACGTATATAATTATAATTCAAGTTGATCACGTTAATCTTTGTTTCATTACCCTTAGCATTTATTAAAGCTTTCAAAGCTCTTCATGTAATTCATGTCATGTCATGTTGATTTTCATGACTTTTACAAATTGATGACATGGGAGGCATTACCACAGGAGTTTAATGTAATTACCTAGTATGCCCGTTTTAGAAACAATTAAACAAGGTTTATGATCTCTGTAGTCAACCCATGTCGCTGCGTGCACGTGAAAGGGTTAATTACACCCTCCCTAATTTTAACCAAACACGTAACCATGTAACCGTAACCCTCCCAGTTATTGATAATTACAGAAATTGTTTTATATTCAGGATTCCAGAATTCTCAGGCATATAGCATGCAAGTAATCATATCAACCCATGTATATCAGGTGACTAACATGGTGTTCGTAATTCAGAATTTCGGACATATAACATTAAATTAATTATATGAATTCCATTTACAGCAGGTGATTGTTATGTCATTTCATAATTTCATATAATATATATATTTAATTATACTCGAGGTTCACTGGAAATAATTTCTCATAAATCAAGGGGTTAGATATTTTTGTAATGTTCTCTAAAATTTTTCAGAATTAATAGTTCATTGTAAAAATAATATTCAATCAGTACACGGTATCACACATAAAAATCAAACAGTATTCAAGAATTTTATTATAATTTAAAATATTTGATAGATTACATTGTTACCTTTTTAGGCATAAAATTTAATATTCACGAATATCAAGATTTTATTCTTTTATTTAACATACAAGTATGTGATCAAACAGTCACACAAATCAAGTCACGCACACACAAATATTTAATTTAGGTAACGATTTGTGTTATCTTGTCATTTTTTAAAAAATCAAAAAATTCTTCATATAACCCCAAGCTTAATCCTACTCTTTCGTAACGTTCGTATCTACGATAAAATTAATAATATTAATATCCTCGTAACACATTAAAGCATTAAAAATAATATATTATGTACAATCGGAGAGGATAAATCGCCCTTCTTTTTTTTCTATTCGGCTTGGCAAGGGCAGCGGCTAGGCTCAAGTAGATTTCGACTGGTATGGCGAGGCTATTTCCATGCTCTCACAACGGCGACGAAGACGAGGGCGGCACAAGGGTGGCCGGTTGTGGTCGAGATGGCATCGCCGAGGTCTGGGATTGTCTCTGGACTCATGGGTGGTCGGATCCGGGTTCATCCTGGCTTACGACAGTCATCGACGAGCTTTGGGAATGTGCGGCTGTTATGTTGTGGAGTCTGATTTGGGCTTCGCTGTTATATGGGCCTCTGGCCCAAGTTCTAGGCTAACCCTAAAAATACTCTTTAATTGTAAACCCTAGTATCTGAGTGAATTTCGTTGTGCTGGTGCGACCGTGGACTAGGTCAAATTGATTGAACCACGTTAAATCTCTGTGTTTATCGTTTCGTTTTATTGTCTTGCAATTGCATGTGTGCGTTTGAGATCTCGATCAATACCCCATCAACTGGTATCAGAGCTAGGTTGAAGACGAGATCGAGATCGAAGACGACGAGATAGTCATTTTTTGGCGACGGGATCGAAGAACACTGTTCACGCACTATTACTATTACGGCGAGAGGGAGCAATGGTAGATGACGGCAAAGTGAAGATCGACAAGTTTGATGGGAACGATTTCGGTTTCTGAAAAATGCAGATCGAGGATTATCTGTATTAGAAGAAGCTGCACCTTCCTCTGGCAGAGAAGAAACCAGATGCGATGTATCAGGCAGAATGGAACTTATTGGATCGGCAAGCTCTCGGTGTTGTCAGATTGACGCTGGCGAAGAATGTTGAACGAGAAGGCAACGTATGGTTAGATAGTGGCGCTATCAAACATGTATGAGAAGCCATCGGCATCGAACAAGGTATTTCTGATTCATCAACTCGTTAATACGAAGATGTGAGAGGGTGCGTGTGTTACAGATCATGTGAATGAGTTCAATTCTATACTATCGAGATTGACGTCAGTTGGAGTTGTCTTTGATGATGAAATACAAGCACTGTTGTTGTTATCTTCGTTGCCTGATAGTTGGTCAGGAACGGTGACTGCGGTAGCCAGCAAGTCGAGAACTACGAAATTGACGTTCAATTGAATCAGAAATTTGATTCTAAATGAGGATATTCGTAGGAGGAACTCTGGAGAAACTGCAGGTTCTCTGTTGAGTACAGATAGCAGAGGCAGAAAGTCTGAGAAACGGCAGAGTTTAGGACGCGGCAGGTCGAAGTCAAAGAAGCGAGGACAGTCCAAACCACGTAAGGATGAACCTTCCTGGAATTGTCAGAAGAAGGGGCCTTTCAAACACCAGTGCACAGCTCCTACGGTTCCGAAGGGAATGAAGCCTGACAACTCAATAAATGTAGCACAAGAAGATGTAGATGATGCGCTGATTTGCTGTGTTGAGTGCCCGATTGAAATCTGGATCATGGATTCTGGTGCTTCATTTCACGTATCTCCTTGCAGGGATACAATGCAGAATTTCAAAATAGGAAATTTTGGCAAAGTACATCTAGCACATGACGAGACCCTCGACATCACAGGAATGGGAGATATCAATCTCAGAACATCGGCTGGTACAGTATGGACCTTGAAGGATGTGAGATACATTCCAGGACTCAAGAGAATGTTGATCTCTGTGGGTATGTTGGATGGTAAAGGATATCGGGTCATATTTGGAGACAGCTAGTGGAAAGTGGTGAAGGAAAATCTGATGATTGCTCGTGGCTGGAAGAAGGTTACTTTATACATGGTAGAGTTATCCACAAATGAAGCAAACTCGGTTAGTGATGATGCTGGTCATTGTTCTACTCTATGGCACCAAAGGCTTGGGCACATGAGTGAGAAGGGTATGAAGATGCTAATCTCTAAGGGGAAGATTCCAGAATTGAAGGAGGTAAAAGTTGATTTCTGCGAACCATGTGTGTTTGGGAAGCAGAAGAAAGTCACTTTTGCAACGTCAGGGAGGACACCTAAGGAAGAGAAGCTAGAGCTTGTTCATATATATGTGTACGGGCCAACATCAGTCCCATCATTAGGAGGATCGCGCTACTATGTCACCTTCATAGATGATTTCACTAGGAAGGTATGGGTTTATGTAGGGTTTGAGTTTCAACCTAGAGGGGGGATGAATAGGTTGTATAAGACTTTAGTGGTCATTTTAAAATGGATTAACGATTCTGTGTAGACTTGTATAGTATGCAGACTACTCAGGTAATCTGCAGATGAGATTGTCTTGTCTACACTTGAGATTTTATGACTATTTGAGTCGTTTATCTCTTTCTTAGCTGTTGTATTTTATCTGAGGCAATTCTAAGACAATATAATGAGAGCAATAAATTGGCACAATGTTTATACTGGTTGAGACACTCGATATCAATTGATATTCGAGAGCTTAGTCCAGTCTTCCCTTGGTGACTAGTGTAGTCAACTCAAGAGGGAAATATCACTATCCTCTTGTTTATGCTTACAAGTAACTTCCTTTTGCAAGATCTCTATCTTGTATAAGGAGCTGAGAACCTAGATCTTTACACAGCTCTGAATCCTGAGCTCTACTGCAAGAGTTGTTCTTCTGCAGACTAGCGATATTCCTCACTACTTTCACGGCTTGGCTTTCTTGAGTACTCTTTGAATCTATTTGATTGCTTTGCACTTTCTTGTACTCTTCAATCCACTTTCAACAGCATTCACTATTTTTGCGCAGAACCCAAGCAAGCTTGACCGGTTCCCTTTTATAGGCTAAATGAACGAACCTCACTTGTAGACAACTCACTGTTCCTGGAGGGTCACTTTCCCACTAGTGTTTGTCATCATCTCATTTTCAACGCTGGCATTCCACTATCCCCAGTTTTTGTGCCGTTGCTACTTTAATTTGAATCTCCACTTGACTGACTTCAAACCTTCGACCTCATACTGACAATCATCTCTACTGCAATTCAGTCTGCTGCAACATCTCGTCTGCACACAGTCTCTGCTACAACATTTCGTCTACACAGAGTTTCTGCTGCAACATCTCGTCTGCACACATTCTCTGCTGCAATATCTCGTCTGTACATTCTGATTCAGCTTTATGCCTTGCCATCGTGGTCTTCGTGTGCAAGCTCAGTCCTCCTTGTGAAGCCTTCAACTCTTTTGTTGCTTGTACATATATTAGTTGTTCATCT
>LIEC01011811.1:0-11472 GCA_001925005.1 Drosera capensis
AAAGACACCAACTGTCAAGTATTTTCATGTCTTTGGAAGCAACTGCTACATACACAATAATGATAAAAACTATTGATCCAAAGGCAGATGAGGGAACCTTCTTAGGATACTCAACAAACATTAAAGCATTTAGAGTATACAACAAACGAACAGACTATTGAAGAATCAGTTCACATATCATTTGATGAAAAAGAAATATTCATGAGAAATGCAAATATATTTGATGAGGAATGTGTATGCAATGAACAGGCTGCAGAAGAAGTCATTAATACTACACACGAGGGAGAGTCGTTTGCACAAAAAGAAACTGCAGAAGAGATAAAGAACCAACCACAAGAACAAATAGAACTAAAAGAACAAGACAAAGGAAGGTGGATTAAGGCACACACACAAGATGACATTATAGGAGATAAACATGCATCTGTGCAGACAAGAAGAGCAACAAATGCAGAATGCCTGTCTAGCTGCTTTATATCAGAAATAGAACCTAAGGCAGTAAACGAAGCACTAAATGATCCAAACTGGGTAGATTCTATGCAAGAAGAACTAAATGAGTTCGAAAGGAATGAGGTATGGTATCTTACACCAAGGCCTAAAAATTACCCAATTATAGGCTGTAAATGGGTGTTCAGAAACAAATCTGATGAAAATGGAACAGTAATCAGAAATAAAGCTAGGCTAGTTGCCAAAGGATATTCTCAGGAAGAAGAAATTGATTTTGATGAAACCTTTGCTCTAGTAGCTAGATTAGAAGCAATAAAAATGTTCCTTGCCTATGCAGCTTACCAAGGTTTTAAAGTCTATCAAATAGATGTAAAAAGTGCATTTCTAAATGGAAAACTTCAAGAGGAAGTCTATGTTGAACAACCCCCTGGATTTGAAGACTATGAATATCCAGAGCACGTATATAGACTAGACAAAGTACTGTATGGATTAAAACAAGCTCATAGGGCTTGGTATGAAACTCTCTCAACATTTCTTTGTGAAAATAAGTTTGAAAGAGGAAAAATAGATACCACCTTATTTCTGAAAAAGCATAAAGAGCATATACTATTAGTCCAAATCTATGTTGACGACATTATCTTCGGATGCACCAATGATAAACTTTGTGAAAAATTTGCAGAACTGATGAAATCCAAGTTTCAAATTAGTTTAATGGAAGAACTAAAGTATTTCCTAGGACTGCAAGTACAACAACGAAAACAAGGTATCTTCATAAATCAATCCAAATACTTGAAAAATATAATTAAGAAGTATGGATTGGATAATGCTAGCCATATGAAAACACCTATGAGCACTTCAATAAAGATAGAAAAAGATAAACATGGAAAGAAAATAAATCAAACCATGTACAGAGGAATAATAGGATCATTGTTATACCTTACTACAAGCAGACTAGACATTCAATATGCAGTATGTGTATGTGCAAGATATCAATCAGATCCTAAAGAATCTCACTATATAGCAGTGAAAAGAATTCTAAGATATCTCAAGGAAACTCCAAATCTTGGCATTTGGTATCCCAGAGAATCAGATTTCACACTTACAGGCTATTCAGATGCACAGGATGTATAGTTGATAGAAAAAGCACAAGTGGATCATGTCAATTCATTGGAGCAAGATTAATATCATGGTTCAGCAAGAAGCAGACTACTGTGTCCACTTCCACTGCAGAAGCAGAATATATTGCTGCTAGAAGCTGTACTGCACAAATTTTATGGATGAGGTCACAACTTGCAGACTACGGTACAACACTTTCTAAAACCTCTATATTTTGTGACAATACGTCTGCAATTGCTATTTCAGAAAATCCTGTTTTTCATTCAAGGACCAAACACATTGATGTCAGATATCATTTCATCAGGGATCATGTGCAGAAGGATCATATCAAACTAGAATATATTTCAACAGAAAAACAAAATGCAGACATTTTTACAAAACCTCTTGATGAGAACAAGTTCATTCAATTCCGTGGTGAATTAGGAATGCTTGATTTGAAACAATAAGAATGGCCAAAAATTGCTTAACTGATCTAATTGGAGTGTGGAATGCAGACGAGCAAGTTTTTAAGAAAACTGCAGAAGAGAAAGCTTACTCTACTGCATCACTGCCAAACCAATGCAGACGAGTGCAGACTAGAGTCAAGCAAAACTCTACTGCATCCATTTTAGGAAACAAAATGAAATTAAGAAAGAAGAATAACTGCTTTTCTAAAATAACGCATAACGGTTAATAATTGGACATAAGCACATAACGACTAGAAAAGGCACTGACAACGGTCATATTTTCAACAAGTATAAGAACCACAATTTTGAACAAGAAAAACACTTTTTCCCTCTAAACTCTCTATAATCTTTCTCACTCTCTAAGCACTCGAACAAAGTCTCTCTCTTACTCTACAAGTCTACTGCACGAAACCCTAACCTTACTCAAATTCGAATCAATCTTTGAAACTCTTTCGAAAAACATGGCCAACACTTCAAGCTCATCAAAGAAAAGCCATAAATCCTCTGAATCATAGAGGAGTTCCTCAAAGAAGATTGAAATCCAAACAGAAGCAGTGTTCGATTTCAACTCAATTCAAGATGAAGAAGAAGAAATCAAAGTCATAATCGATCTGATTGAGGAAGCTGGACTCAAAACACTGTGTGAACAAACCTGTCCGATCTATGAAGAAGAAATTCTGGAGTTTGTCAACATAGCGCAGGTTGCAGCAGATCTGAAACAAATAACCCACACCTCTACTGTAAGAGGTATGACAATCCAGATTACTGCTGGAGACCTTGCCGACTGCTTCAATCTACCATCTGAAAGGAATGACAGCATTCCAATCGAAACGGTCAAGTAAGGAAGAAAGGCAATGCTGAGCAGAGACAACTTGAATGAAGGAATTCGGGCAATGAAGCGGTTTCTTTCAAAAGAACACAAATTTCTTGCAGACATCGTCAAGAAAGCTGTTCTTTCAAGAGAATTCAGCACATATCAAATCACCTCCGAGCAACAGAAGATTATGTGTGCCATCCTTACTAAGACAAGGGTAAATTGGACGAGTTTACTCATATGTGAGATTGCAAGAGCAGTAAGGGCGAAGATTCCACTATTCGGAAGATTAATCAGCATTCTTCTCAAAAGAAAACTGAAGCTATCCGACAAAGAAGGCAAACCTTGGAATCCAAGAAAGAAAATCGATGTAAAGAAGATTGGCATAGCTCCTCCTGGAATAACCAAAAAGATTGCAGATGAGCCACAGAAGCCCTTGCAGAAGAGAAAAGTTAAGCAAGCGGTAACTGTTAAACACACAACAACAGGACAGACCTCCTCTGCAAAGAGACCTGTCAAGCAAACTGCAGCAAAAAAGAAGATGAAGCAGCCGATGTCAACAAAGAAGAAGTTTGTAGTACAATCCTCTGATGAGGAAACTGAATCTGATCGTCCTTTAGACCACTCAACTACTCTTGTAGAGGTTGACATCCAATCTGCAGAAGTCTGTACTGAAGAACCCCATCAACCCTCTTCATCAAAAATACCACCAAAAGCACCAGAAGTTGCAGTACTTCATGATGCAAACGTGGCAATCCAGCTGCTGAGGACTGGAGTAAATGAAGATCTCCAAAATTTGATATTGGAGGCACAGGTCATCTTTCAAGAAGAGAGAGACGGACCAAGAGCTGAATTCAGACAAAGGCTGGTTGCAGAAGGCTACACAGAGCCAGAAATAAGGGCAATCGAAGCACAACTGTCTACTTTGCAGCCAACCCATACCTCTACTGCAACATCTCTCTCAATCCAACCTCTAGCTACAGATCCCTCAATAACAACAGCTGTTGTTCCATTCACAGATAGCAGAATGATAAACACACAGGTTACAGATGTTCAACCAACTACTACAACCGCTGCATGGACAACCACTACCACAACAGCTTCAGAAAAGTCTCCAGAGAAAATCATTAAATCAGTAATGAAGACTATCAAAGAAGTTGAATCTCATCTACGAAAGCAGAAAATCATAGACACTCAACTCCTCCCTGAAAGGACTCAGGGAAAGTTGCAGAAGAAGATCCAAACCGAAAAACTACTTTAGGAGTTTGTATCACAACACAACCTGCCTATGAAGAGTTCCAGAACAACTTTCATACCATCTGCTCAGGCAGCAATTTCAACATCTGCTCCACTAGGATCAACACTGAATCTCTCAAAAGCACCTACCTCAGCAAGAACCACAAGGAGAATCACAAGATCAACAAGACCAAAATTGATTCCTCAAGGACCCAAAACCTTATACCAAATAAATCCAGATCATTCACAAACTCTGATTGGTGATATTACAGGTATGACCGAGGGGGAGATTCATCAACTAGTCGAACTTCACCAGAAGAAGGAAGTCAGCCGTTCCACAAGACCGAAGGAAGCTCACTTTCTAATCAATGGAGCTCTTGAGTTCAAAGACTCCACTCTGAAGACAAAAAGGCTCAGGCACTGTCTTCTAAGAGAAATTGAGTTCGTCAATACTCCAGACATCCAAGCAGCACTCAAGGACATTCTGGAAAAGCATATCAAGGTTGCCACCGATGAAGTCTATGAATATCTAAGCAGACCCGACTTAAACGAGCATCAACCAAACAGTGATGATAGAAATGATGGTGATGAAGATGATCATCCTCAACAAGCACCTGATGAAGATGAAGATGCCCTAATTGATCAAGTTAATGATGAAGGAGTGCAAACATCATCTAGGCCTACAGATCAGACAATGGTTGCTTCAGATGAGACAATGGTCACTGCAGACGAGACCATGACCATGCACATTGTAGATGAGACAATGGTCACTGCAGACGAGACCATGACCATGCACATTGCCGATGAGACCATGTTAGGTGCAGATCAATAAGCTGCTCCCTCTCTTGATAATTTAGATGAACAAGCAGCACAGGAGCATGATGCAGGAGAAGATTTGTCTTCCTCCAGTGATGAATCGGTTGCTGAAACACCGATCATAATCGGTCTTGCCGTAGATCCAGCACAAAGTGACCCTAATGATGAGGCTCAAATGACAGAAGAGCTTTCTGTCATGGAAGAACACTTATCAGACAATGAAATTCAGTCCTTCGAACTATCATTACCAAATGATGAAATTCCTCAGGACAGATCAATTGCAGATCATCCAGCTAATCCTCAACTCACTCCTTTGCGAGCGATTGAAGAAATTGTCTTCACTCCACACATAGCATTTGGACTTACGCAAATAGCTACTCAAGGCTCCTCTGCTCACATGGACTCAATGTACAGTGGTACATCCACACCAAGACCAACATCTTCGGCCCTCAAGAACTTACAACAAGCCTTTGAGGATCCTGAAGTTGAAGTCTTAGCAGTCGAACAACCTCCAGTACAGGAACCAAGACCTCCTTCCTCTCCCTCAGAAAACACTACTCAATATCGTCTATGACAGCTTGATCAAGAGATATATGGAATGCACTCATGGATCAAAGATGCCTTCCATGATCTTCTCGAAGTCTTAGAGCCAATTACAGCAGACCTTGAAGCAGAGAAAGAACTGAGGAAGTCAACATTTGGTAACTTTGGCGAGACTCTAAGTAATCTAGCAGCAGGCATCATTGATGAGATGAAGCAAAATCGCTCGGCGCATCTTCACACTCAACAAACACACATCTCCAACTTCAGAAGATTCAAGGAGCAACAGTCTACAGCACTTCGCAAGCTCAAAGACACCATGCAGATGACACAAAAATATTGATGAGCACAGCCGAATCAATGACATCAAGTTTGGCCTTCTCGAGACCAAGCTCCAAGTAGTCCAGAAACACATTCATTCTGAGCTCAAGGGGGTCAGGATGGCCCTTGAGAACCTAACCTCTGCACTGAGTGTTAACAAAAAGGGGGAGACACCTGCTGAAATGCAGAAGAGACAAGATGAACAGCAACCTTCTACTCAATCAGGGGGAGAAGGAGAAATCCTCACAAGCAAAGAGGAAAAGTTCAGAAGAACAAGGGAAAGATCCAAAGCGCCAAAGGCAACAGGACGAAGAAGAACGTAGAAGACGTGACAGGGAAGATAGTAAAGAAAGGCGCTATAAACGTAGACGAGGAAAGGAGCATCAAAGGTAATTCTTGTGATTTTTTTTTTTTGTCTCTAATGTTACCTTGTCATTTAGCAAAACTGTTTTGATAAAAAGTAAGCTTGTTGTATTGCATAGGAGTTTTTGTTAGCATTAATTTAGGGGGAGATTGATAGGAATGTACAATCCCTCCATTTGTATAGAAATTGATGTAACAAACTCAAATGTATAAATTGTAATATAGTTAGATTGTTTAGGCTAGAAGTCAAGTAGGAAGTTGCAGTTGAGGTCAGATGCAGGAGTGCAGACGGTTGCAGATGCAGATGGCTGATGCAGACCACCTGTGCAGACTTCTATAAGGACTCTAGATGAATATCTAATATATGTACAAGCAACAGAAGAATTGAAGGCTTCACAAGAAGGACTGAGCTTGCAGATGAGGACCACGATGACAAGGCATAAAGCTGAATCAGACTGTGCAGACAAGGTATTGCAGCAGACTGGATTACAGTAGAGATGATTGTCAGCATGAGGTCGAAGGTTTGAAGTTAGTCAAGTGAAGATTCAAATTAAAGTAACAACGCACGAAAACTGGGGATAGTGGAATGCGAGCGTTGAAAACGAGATGGTGGCAAACACTAGTGGGAAAGTGACTCTATAGGAACAGTGGGTTGTCTACATGAAGGGTTCGTTCCTTCAGCCATATAAAAGGGAACCGTTGAAGCTCATTGTGTGTGTGTGAAATTGTGTAAGAAAAAGGCAAGCGTGAAAAGTAATACACATTCAAAGGCATACTCAAGTGAGCTGAATCGAGAAGATACAAAAAAGAGAAGTATCACTAGTCTGCAGAAGAACAACTCTTGCAGTAGAGCTCAAGATTCAGAGCTGTGCAAAGATGTTGGATCTTCTACCTTCATACAAGTTAGAAAGCTTGTGAAAGGGAGTTTTCTTGTAAGCTGAAAAACAAGAAGATAGTGATATTTCCCTCTTAGGTTGACTACACTGGTCACTAAGGGAAGACTGGACTAAGCTCTCGATTATCATTTGATATCGAGTGTCTGAACCAGTATAAACTCTGTGTCAATTTACATATGCTTTTAGAACTGCTCTTGATAAATCATCACACCTGAAATAGAGATAAAGACTCAAAAGAGTCATAAATCTCAAGTGCAGACGAGATAGTCTCATCTGCAGACTACCTGAGTAGTCTGCATACTGCACCAGTCTACACAAGATCATCATTCCGCACAAAAAGACTACTAAAGTCGTATACAACCTATTCACCCCCCCCCCCTCTAGGTTGAAACTCGAACCTTACACAAAGGTTGTTTTGCTGCCACATCCTTTGCGATCTTATACATGAGAAATTTTGTACTTTATAAGAATAGCATACATAATCTCATGTTGATCAGATGTGACCTGATCCTTGGAGAGCTCTCTGGATAATATAACTTTCTTTACGACATCTGCAAGCAGCTTTTGCTCGTTAGATAAATACTCTTCATCGTTCTGATCCCTTCTTTCTGCCTATCTTCGCTTACAATAACATGCCTTCCATCTGCTGCTGTCCAAAGTCATCTAGACCTACATAGATCCCAATTTTCTTTGTTGTTAAGAAATACGTGATCAGTTGAAGGTCATCAGCAACTTTTGTCTTCTTGATGAAGTTCTGTACTTCATTTTCATAGATTCTGTTGGTTCTTTCACAAAAATACTTGAGCCCGATACCTTGGATTAGTTCAGATATTTCCTTTAACTCTTCGGATTCATTTCTAAGAGTCTCAAAATTAAGCATCACTCATGTCTGCAACTTCGTTTTCTTGGTCAGGCTTCGTTGCTCATGAGATTTGAGGCTCTTTTGAGGAGTGTTTGACTGAGTGTTGGTTATTTTTCAAGAAGATTGACAAAAGTTTTGAGTTATGAGATTGAATTTGAAAGAATTTTGTGAACTTAGGGTTTCACAGTTTCGTACAGTAGAGTGCAAGAATGAGAGAAAGAGAATTAGAGAATTAGAGAGAGTGGGAGAGAGAGTAAAAAATCTCAGATTTTATACCCTTTGAAAAATATAACCGTTGCTAGTTTTAACTAGTCATTAGGCAGTTTCAACCATTGATTTGACCATTACGTGATTTTAGGCAATCAAGTTTAAAGCGTTATTTACTTTCCAAAAGTATCTCTAGTCTGTATTCCTCATGTGCAATAAGCAGTAGAGTAAGATAATGCTAGTGTGCATATTATAAATGCATGAAAAAATAGGATTTTCTGAAATCTCCATTGCAGACATGTTGTCACAAAATATTGAGGTTTCAGAGATTATCATACCGTAGTCTGCAAGCTGTGACCCCATCCATAGTATTTGTATAGCATAACTTCCTGTAGCTATGTATTCTGCTTCTCCAGTAGAGGTTGACACAATGGTCTGTTTCTTGTTGAACCATGAGATCAGTTTTGCACCAAGAAATTGACATGATCCACCATGTTGTCTTGGAGATGTTGTTCCACAATGAATAGTTAGGTGCATACTGTAGCTCATAAGGTATTTCATTGATCCTTTTCTTAGGATTCATGGCCTTTTGCACCTTATGGTACTCTATATCAGTTCGTGCTGATGGTCTACTCCAGATTTTTATCATCTGAGTTTGAGCAGTAGAGACCTTATTTTACTGTACTGACTATGCAATAGAGCTTTTGCTTTTCTACATGTATTGTGCAGTGAAGCTTTTGCTCTTCTGTACTCTTTTGTAGTAGAGGCATTACCCATCTGTAAGATTTTTGAGGACATTTGCTCTGCCTTCTTGTTATTAGGGATGACTTTTTCATTTGCTTTATTATTCATCCAGTCATTATACCCTAACTCTGCTTTATCATTAGAGGATTGACCTGCATTGAGCATTTTATGCAAACATAAGGTCTTTCCATTCCAAGTGTCTACTTGTTTTTTAAGCTCGATATTTCTCAATGTTAGTGTTTCCACTACTGCATTGAGAAGCTTCACCTTTTCATTTGCTTTCTTTAGCTGATCTTGAGTTTTGAATAAGCTACTATTGGTTTCTTTTTATGCTTGATTACATTTCTTTTTGAGATTGGCAATTAGCTCAAGATTTTCTTTATTTTCCCTTTAAAGAAAAATAAAGCTTTCAGAGGTTTCTTGAAGTGCTTCCTTCAATTCCTTTAGGGTGACGTCTGAGTTTGAAAAGTTAAATATCTGTTGCTTTTCATAGTTTCTTGCCATGAGATAAAGCTGAGCATTTAAGATTGTTTCTTCATCATCAGAGTTTGTCTCACTCATTGTCTTTGCAGCATAGGCTTTGCTTCTTTCTTTTCTTCCAGGATTCCCTCTGCTGTAATCCTTCTTGTGCTTTTGTGAAGACGATTCTTGTGTGGGTCATCTGCATTGTGTAGCAAAGTGTCCTGATTTGCCACAGTTGTAGCAGACCTCCTTCTCAGCTTCTTTCATTTTTATGGGAAAGTTCTTCTTGAGATTTCTCTTTTTGAATAGCTTTTTGAACTTCTTTCCCATAAGTATAAGTTCTTTAGATAGTCCTTGTTCACTTGTAGACGAGGTGTTACTGGTCTCCTCCTCTGTCATTGACTTCAGGATTTTTTCTTGAGCTTTAAAAGATGGAGTCTTTTTGCTGGCCTCGTCTATTTGCCTCTTCTACTCAACATCTAGATTGTATGTAAGCAATAAACAATATAGTTTAGCCAAGGTCTCTGGACATCTTTGCTAGGTCTCTGGATTCCATTATTGTTGTGGTTTTTATACTCCAGACCTCACCAAGTGACCTCATGAACTTTAGGTTGACTTCCTTATTATCAAAAGTCTTCCCCAAAGTCTTAAGATTATTGATGAGTATATTGAACCTTTCATAGAAGCTGGTTAGGTTCACATAAGATGTTATTGAGACCCTAGTCATACTGCTGCATCACGATGACTTTCTTATTTTCTCTGATTTCATTGGTTGCTTCGTTTTGTGAGTGTAAACCACCATCTCAAACATGTCATCATCCAGAGCTTTGAATATCTGATTTCTTGCTCTTCTGTCTACTACTACCAGATCCCAATCCCTCCTTGTCCAAAGTGACTTTGGCTTCTTTATTTCATTGCTTGCATCAATTGGATATGGCATTATTGGTATGTACGGTCCATCAGTGATGATGTCTTGTATCCTTTCATCTATGGAATCTAAGTGCGGAACCACCCTCACCTTCCAATGATTGAACTTGTCGAACAAACATGTTGATGGCTCTCCGCTGTTGGGACATTTAGGTAGCTTTGGTGGTGCCATATTCTCTTTGCAAAAATAAACTATTAGTAACTTCTTTACAGATTAAAAGAGTGACCTTTTCTTTCCAAAACTGTTAGGTCTGAAGAGTCAGGCTCTGATACCAATTGTTAGGTCCAAAGATATAATCTAAGGGAGGGGGTGAATAGGTTGAATTAAAGATATTTTCTTTTATGCAGCGGATTTAACAATTTTGAACACTACTGTTCTATACAGACTATTGAGGTAGTCTGCAGTAGAGACTCGAACTTTATAAATATGTCTCTGTTTGGCTGTAATAATCGATTTCGAACAGTTCTATATATGTTAAGTAATGAAAACAAGTAAAGAACATAATATTTATACTAGTTCAGACACTTGTTATTAGTTGATCATCGAAAGTTTAGTCTAGTCTTCCCTTGGTGACCAGTTTAGTCAAGTCAAGAGGTGAGTTCATTATCTTCTTGTTTGTGACTTACAAGACAACCCTTTTTTACAAGGTAGCTAACTTGTACAAAAATTGAAAAACCGAGATCTTTGCATAGATCCAATGACTGGACTCTGCTGCATCTATTGTTCTTCAATGCAGACTAGTGAACTCCTTTTTTTGTATACTTCATGATTTGGCTCACTTGAGTAATCTTCGAATTTCTAATTGCTTTGCACGTTTGAATTTTAATCACTTATTCAACAGGCTCACTCACTAAGCTTGAACGATTCTTTTTTTGATAGGTTGAGGGAATGAATCCGTGACTATGTATAGTATCTGATGTGGCTGCTTGTCACATATGAGCCTTAGCCGATGTTGATAGCTCACCTATTTCAGATCCTCGTACTGTTATACTCTGAACCTTAGACCTCTGACCGAAACCCCAGCAATTATCTCTGTTGCACCTTAGTTTACACTCATCCTTCTAAAGTTTGCAGTAGGTATCGTCAATATCAGTTTTCCTAGACTCGTAGTTCCCGTGTTGAATGAAAGAATTGTCGAGCATAAGATAAATGCAAACATTGATAAGCTTGAGCTAGTTTCGAATTGAATTTAAATGATGTTGACTATGCAACCAAGGAAAACTATTCACCATGCTTTTATGTAGTAATTATTACTACTATGCGTCGACAACTTTACT